>SZWC01005925.1:0-11110 GCA_023375785.1 Penium margaritaceum
TTGTGCCAGAGTTGTGCCAGAGTTGTGCCAGAGTTGTGCAAGAGTTTTGCCAGAGTTGTGCCAGAGTTATTCAGTTGTGCCAGAGTTGTGCAAGAGTTGTGCCCGAGTTGTGCCAGAGTTGTGCTTGAGTTGTACCATAGTTGTGCCAGAGTTGTGCAAGAGTTATGCCATAGTTGTGCCAGAGTTGTGCAATAGTTATGCCAGAGTTGTTCCTGAGTTGTGCCGACTTGTACCAGTTTTCTGCCAGAGTTGTGCCAGAGTTGTGCCAGAGTCGGGCCAGGGATGTGCCAAAGTTGTGCCAGAGTTGTGCAACAGTTATGCCAGAGTTGTGCCAGAGTCATTCCAGATTTGTTCAAGAGTTGTGCCAGAGTTGTGCCAGAGTTGTGCCAGAGTTGTGCTAGAGATGTGCCCGAGTTGTGCCAGAGTCGTGCCAGAGTTGTACCAGAGTCGTGCCAGAGTCGTGCCAGAGACGTGCCAGAGTTGTGCCAAAGTTGTGCCAGAGTTGTGCGAGCGTTGTGCAAAAACGTGCCAGAGGTGTGCCATAGTTGTGCCAGATTTGTGCCAGAGTTGTACCATAGTTGTGCCAGAGTTGTGCCAGAGCTGTGCCAGAGTTGTGCCAGAGTTCTGCCAGAGTTGTGCCAGAGCTGTGCCAGAGTTGTGCCAGAGTTCTGCCAGAGTTGTGCCAGAGCTGTGCCAGAGTTGTGCCAGAGTTCTGCCAGAGTTGTGCCAGAGCTGTGCCAGAGTTGTGCCAGAGTTCTGCCAGAGTTGTGCCAGAGCTGTGCCAGAGTTGTGCCAGAGTTCTGCCAGAGTTGTGCCAGAGCTGTGCCAGAGTTGTGCCAGAGTTCTGCCAGAGTTGTGCCAGAGCTGTGCCAGAGTTGTGCCAGAGTTCTGCCAGAGTTGTGCCAGAGCTGTGCCAGAGTTGTGCCAGAGTTCTGCCAGAGTTGTGCCAGAGCTGTGCCAGAGTTGTGCCAGAGTTCTGCCAGAGTTGTGCCAGAGCTGTGCCAGAGTTGTGCCAGAGTTCTGCCAGAGTTGTGCCAGAGCTGTGCCAGAGTTGTGCCAGAGTTCTGCCAGAGTTGTGCCAGAGCTGTGCCAGAGTTGTGCCAGAGTTCTGCCAGAGTTGTGCCAGAGCTGTGCCAGAGTTGTGCCAGAGTTCTGCCAGAGTTGTGCCAGAGCTGTGCCAGAGTTGTGCCAGAGTTCTGCCAGAGTTGTGCCAGAGCTGTGCCAGAGTTGTGCCAGAGTTCTGCCAGAGTTGTGCCAGAGCTGTGCCAGAGTTGTGCCAGAGTTCTGCCAGAGTTGTGCCAGAGCTGTGCCAGAGTTGTGCCAGAGTTCTGCCAGAGTTGTGCCAGAGCTGTGCCAGAGTTGTGCCAGAGTTCTGCCAGAGTTGTGCCAGAGCTGTGCCAGAGTTGTGCCAGAGTTCTGCCAGAGTTGTGCCAGAGCTGTGCCAGAGTTGTGCCAGAGTTCTGCCAGAGTTGTGCCAGAGCTGTGCCAGAGTTGTGCCAGAGTTCTGCCAGAGTTGTGCCAGAGCTGTGCCAGAGTTGTGCCAGAGTTCTGCCAGAGTTGTGCCAGAGCTGTGCCAGAGTTGTGCCAGAGTTCTGCCAGAGTTGTGCCAGAGCTGTGCCAGAGTTGTGCCAGAGTTCTGCCAGAGTTGTGCCAGAGCTGTGCCAGAGTTGTGCCAGAGTTCTGCCAGAGTTGTGCCAGAGCTGTGCCAGAGTTGTGCCAGAGTTCTGCCAGAGTTGTGCCAGAGCTGTGCCAGAGTTGTGCCAGAGTTCTGCCAGAGTTGTGCCAGAGCTGTGCCAGAGTTGTGCCAGAGTTCTGCCAGAGTTGTGCCAGAGCTGTGCCAGAGTTGTGCCAGAGTTCTGCCAGAGTTGTGCCAGAGCTGTGCCAGAGTTGTGCCAGAGTTCTGCCAGAGTTGTGCCAGAGCTGTGCCAGAGTTGTGCCAGAGTTCTGCCAGAGTTGTGCCAGAGCTGTGCCAGAGTTGTGCCAGAGTTCTGCCAGAGTTGTGCCAGAGCTGTGCCAGAGTTGTGCCAGAGTTCTGCCAGAGTTGTGCCAGAGCTGTGCCAGAGTTGTGCCAGAGTTCTGCCAGAGTTGTGCCAGAGCTGTGCCAGAGTTGTGCCAGAGTTCTGCCAGAGTTGTGCCAGAGCTGTGCCAGAGTTGTGCCAGAGTTCTGCCAGAGTTGTGCCAGAGCTGTGCCAGAGTTGTGCCAGAGTTCTGCCAGAGTTGTGCCAGAGCTGTGCCAGAGTTGTGCCAGAGTTCTGCCAGAGTTGTGCCAGAGCTGTGCCAGAGTTGTGCCAGAGTTCTGCCAGAGTTGTGCCAGAGCTGTGCCAGAGTTGTGCCAGAGTTCTGCCAGAGTTGTGCCAGAGCTGTGCCAGAGTTGTGCCAGAGTTCTGCCAGAGTTGTGCCAGAGCTGTGCCAGAGTTGTGCCAGAGTTCTGCCAGAGTTGTGCCAGAGCTGTGCCAGAGTTGTGCCAGAGTTCTGCCAGAGTTGTGCCAGAGCTGTGCCAGAGTTGTGCCAGAGTTCTGCCAGAGTTGTGCCAGAGCTGTGCCAGAGTTGTGCCAGAGTTCTGCCAGAGTTGTGCCAGAGCTGTGCCAGAGTTGTGCCAGAGTTCTGCCAGAGTTGTGCCAGAGCTGTGCCAGAGTTGTGCCAGAGTTCTGCCAGAGTTGTGCCAGAGCTGTGCCAGAGTTGTGCCAGAGTTCTGCCAGAGTTGTGCCAGAGCTGTGCCAGAGTTGTGCCAGAGTTCTGCCAGAGTTGTGCCAGAGCTGTGCCAGAGTTGTGCCAGAGTTCTGCCAGAGTTGTGCCAGAGCTGTGCCAGAGTTGTGCCAGAGTTCTGCCAGAGTTGTGCCAGAGCTGTGCCAGAGTTGTGCCAGAGTTCTGCCAGAGTTGTGCCAGAGCTGTGCCAGAGTTGTGCCAGAGTTCTGCCAGAGTTGTGCCAGAGCTGTGCCAGAGTTGTGCCAGAGTTCTGCCAGAGTTGTGCCAGAGCTGTGCCAGAGTTGTGCCAGAGTTCTGCCAGAGTTGTGCCAGAGCTGTGCCAGAGTTGTGCCAGAGTTCTGCCAGAGTTGTGCCAGAGCTGTGCCAGAGTTGTGCCAGAGTTCTGCCAGAGTTGTGCCAGAGCTGTGCCAGAGTTGTGCCAGAGTTCTGCCAGAGTTGTGCCAGAGCTGTGCCAGAGTTGTGCCAGAGTTCTGCCAGAGTTGTGCCAGAGCTGTGCCAGAGTTGTGCCAGAGTTCTGCCAGAGTTGTGCCAGAGCTGTGCCAGAGTTGTGCCAGAGTTCTGCCAGAGTTGTGCCAGAGCTGTGCCAGAGTTGTGCCAGAGTTCTGCCAGAGTTGTGCCAGAGCTGTGCCAGAGTTGTGCCAGAGTTCTGCCAGAGTTGTGCCAGAGCTGTGCCAGAGTTGTGCCAGAGTTCTGCCAGAGTTGTGCCAGAGCTGTGCCAGAGTTGTGCCAGAGTTCTGCCAGAGTTGTGCCAGAGCTGTGCCAGAGTTGTGCCAGAGTTCTGCCAGAGTTGTGCCAGAGCTGTGCCAGAGTTGTGCCAGAGTTCTGCCAGAGTTGTGCCAGAGCTGTGCCAGAGTTGTGCCAGAGTTCTGCCAGAGTTGTGCCAGAGCTGTGCCAGAGTTGTGCCAGAGTTCTGCCAGAGTTGTGCCAGAGCTGTGCCAGAGTTGTGCCAGAGTTCTGCCAGAGTTGTGCCAGAGCTGTGCCAGAGTTGTGCCAGAGTTCTGCCAGAGTTGTGCCAGAGCTGTGCCAGAGTTGTGCCAGAGTTCTGCCAGAGTTGTGCCAGAGCTGTGCCAGAGTTGTGCCAGAGTTCTGCCAGAGTTGTGCCAGAGCTGTGCCAGAGTTGTGCCAGAGTTCTGCCAGAGTTGTGCCAGAGCTGTGCCAGAGTTGTGCCAGAGTTCTGCCAGAGTTGTGCCAGAGCTGTGCCAGAGTTGTGCCAGAGTTCTGCCAGAGTTGTGCCAGAGCTGTGCCAGAGTTGTGCCAGAGTTCTGCCAGAGTTGTGCCAGAGCTGTGCCAGAGTTGTGCCAGAGTTCTGCCAGAGTTGTGCCAGAGCTGTGCCAGAGTTGTGCCAGAGTTCTGCCAGAGTTGTGCCAGAGCTGTGCCAGAGTTGTGCCAGAGTTCTGCCAGAGTTGTGCCAGAGCTGTGCCAGAGTTGTGCCAGAGTTCTGCCAGAGTTGTGCCAGAGCTGTGCCAGAGTTGTGCCAGAGTTCTGCCAGAGTTGTGCCAGAGCTGTGCCAGAGTTGTGCCAGAGTTGAGCCAGAGTCGTGCCAGAGTCATGCCAGAGTCGTGCCAGAGTTGTGCCAGAGTTGTACCAGAATTGTGCCAGAGTTGTGCCAGAGTTGTGCCAGAGTTCTGCCATAGTTGTGCTAGAGTTGTGCCAAGTTGTGCCAAGTTGTGCCAAAGTTGTGCCAGAGGTGTGCAAGTTTTCTGCCAGAGGTGTGCCATTGTCATTCCAGATTTGTGTCAGAGTTGTGCCAGAGTTGTACCAGAGTTCTGCCAGAGTTGTGCCATAGTTGTGGCAGAGTTGTACCATAGTTGTGCCAGAGTTGTGCCAGAGTTGTGCCAGAGTTGTGCCAGAGTTGTGCTGAGTTGTGCCAAAGTTGTGGCAGAGTTGTGCCAAAGTTGTGCCAGAGGTGTGCCTGATTTGTGCCTCAGTTGTGCCAGAGTTGTGCCAGAGTTGTGCCAGGGTTATGCCAGAGCTGTGCCAGAGTTGTGCCACACTTGTGCCACACTTGTTTCAGAGTTGTGCCAAAGTTGTGTCAGAGTTGTCGCATAACGGTACCAGATTTGTGCGAGAGTTGTGCCAGAGTTGTGCCATAGTTGTGCCAGAGTTGTGCAAGAATTTTCCCAGAGTTGTGCCAGAGTCATTCCAGAGCTGTGCAAGAGTTTTGCCAGAGTTGTGCCAGAGTTGTGCCAGAGTTATGCTTGAGTTGTACCATAGTTGGTCTAAAGTTGTGCCAGAGTTATGCCAGATTTGTGCCAGAGTTGTGCCATAGTTATGCCAGAGGTGTGCCTGAGTTGTGCCAAGTTGTACGAGAGTTGTGCCAGAGTTGTTCTAGAGTTGTGCCAGAGTTGTGCCAGAGTTGTGCCAGAGTTGTGCGAGAGTTGTGCCATAGTTGTACCAGGATTGTGCCAAAGTTGTGCCAGAGTTGTGCAAGAGTTATGCTAGAGTTGTGCCAGAGTCATTCCAGATTTGTGTCAGAGTTGTGCCAGAGTCGTGCCAGAGTTGTGCCAGATATGTGCCAGAGTCATGCCAGAGTCGTGCCAGAGTCGTACCAGAGATGTGCCAGAGTTGTGCCAGAGTTGTGCCAGAGTTTTGCCCGAGTTGTGCCCGAGTTGTGCCAGAGTTGTGGCAGAATGGTACCAGAGGTGTGCCAGAGTTGTACCAGAGTTGTGCCAGAGTCGTGCCAAAGATGTGCCAGAGTCGTGCCAGAGTCGTACCAGAGATGTGCCAGAGTTGTGCCAGAGTTCGGCCAGAGTTGTGCCAGAATGGTACCAGGGTTGTGCCAAGGTTATGCCATAGTTGTGCCACAATTGTGCAAGAGTTGTGCCAGGGGTATGCGAGGATTGTGCCAGAGTTGTGCCAGAGGTGTGCCTGAGTTCTGCCACAGTTGTGCCAGCGTTGTGCCAGAGTTGTGCCAGAGCTGTGCCAGAGTTGCGCCAGAGTTGTGCCAGAGTTGTGCGAAAATATGCCAGAGTTGTGATAGAGTTGTGCCAGACTCGTGCCAGAGCTATGCCAGAGTTGTGCCAGAGTTGTCCCAGAGTTGTGCCCGAGTTGTGCCGGAGTCGTGCCAGAGTTGTGCCAGCGTTGTGCCAGAGTTGTGCCAGAGCTGTGCCAGAGTTGCGCCAGAGTTGTGCCAGAGTTGTGCGAAAATATGCCAGAGTTGTGATAGAGTTGTGCCAGACTCGTGCCAGAGCTATGCCAGAGTTGTGCCAGAGTTGTCCCAGAGTTGTGCCCGAGTTGTGCCGGAGTCGTGCCAGAGTTGTGCCAGCGTTGTGCCAGAGTTGTGCCAGAGCTGTGCCAGAGTTGCGCCAGAGTTGTGCCAGAGTTGTGCGAAAATATGCCAGAGTTGTGATAGAGTTGTGCCAGACTCGTGCCAGAGCTATGCCAGAGTTGTGCCAGAGTTGTCCCAGAGTTGTGCCCGAGTTGTGCCGGAGTCGTGCCAGAGTTGTGCCAGCGTTGTGCCAGAGTTGTGCCAGAGCTGTGCCAGAGTTGCGCCAGAGTTGTGCCAGAGTTGTGCGAAAATATGCCAGAGTTGTGATAGAGTTGTGCCAGACTCGTGCCAGAGCTATGCCAGAGTTGTGCCAGAGTTGTCCCAGAGTTGTGCCCGAGTTGTGCCGGAGTCGTGCCAGAGTTGTGCCAGCGTTGTGCCAGAGTTGTGCCAGAGCTGTGCCAGAGTTGCGCCAGAGTTGTGCCAGAGTTGTGCGAAAATATGCCAGAGTTGTGATAGAGTTGTGCCAGACTCGTGCCAGAGCTATGCCAGAGTTGTGCCAGAGTTGTCCCAGAGTTGTGCCCGAGTTGTGCCGGAGTCGTGCCAGAGTTGTGCCAGCGTTGTGCCAGAGTTGTGCCAGAGCTGTGCCAGAGTTGCGCCAGAGTTGTGCCAGAGTTGTGCGAAAATATGCCAGAGTTGTGATAGAGTTGTGCCAGACTCGTGCCAGAGCTATGCCAGAGTTGTGCCAGAGTTGTCCCAGAGTTGTGCCCGAGTTGTGCCGGAGTCGTGCCAGAGTTGTGCCAGCGTTGTGCCAGAGTTGTGCCAGAGCTGTGCCAGAGTTGCGCCAGAGTTGTGCCAGAGTTGTGCGAAAATATGCCAGAGTTGTGATAGAGTTGTGCCAGACTCGTGCCAGAGCTATGCCAGAGTTGTGCCAGAGTTGTCCCAGAGTTGTGCCCGAGTTGTGCCGGAGTCGTGCCAGAGTTGTGCCAGCGTTGTGCCAGAGTTGTGCCAGAGCTGTGCCAGAGTTGCGCCAGAGTTGTGCCAGAGTTGTGCGAAAATATGCCAGAGTTGTGATAGAGTTGTGCCAGACTCGTGCCAGAGCTATGCCAGAGTTGTGCCAGAGTTGTCCCAGAGTTGTGCCCGAGTTGTGCCGGAGTCGTGCCAGAGTTGTGCCAGCGTTGTGCCAGAGTTGTGCCAGAGCTGTGCCAGAGTTGCGCCAGAGTTGTGCCAGAGTTGTGCGAAAATATGCCAGAGTTGTGATAGAGTTGTGCCAGACTCGTGCCAGAGCTATGCCAGAGTTGTGCCAGAGTTGTCC
This sequence comes from Penium margaritaceum, assembly GCA_023375785.1. Taxonomy (NCBI): domain Eukaryota; kingdom Viridiplantae; phylum Streptophyta; class Zygnematophyceae; order Desmidiales; family Peniaceae; genus Penium; species Penium margaritaceum. The sequence goes on from SZWC01005925.1 coordinate 7,227, forward strand.
CAGAGTTGTGCCCGAGTTGTGCCGGAGTCGTGCCAGAGTTGTGCCAGCGTTGTGCCAGAGTTGTGCCAGAGCTGTGCCAGAGTTGCGCCAGAGTTGTGCCAGAGTTGTGCGAAAATATGCCAGAGTTGTGATAGAGTTGTGCCAGACTCGTGCCAGAGCTATGCCAGAGTTGTGCCAGAGTTGTCCCAGAGTTGTGCCCGAGTTGTGCCGGAGTCGTGCCAGAGTTGTGCCAGCGTTGTGCCAGAGTTGTGCCAGAGCTGTGCCAGAGTTGCGCCAGAGTTGTGCCAGAGTTGTGCGAAAATATGCCAGAGTTGTGATAGAGTTGTGCCAGACTCGTGCCAGAGCTATGCCAGAGTTGTGCCAGAGTTGTCCCAGAGTTGTGCCCGAGTTGTGCCGGAGTCGTGCCAGAGTTGTGCCAGCGTTGTGCCAGAGTTGTGCCAGAGCTGTGCCAGAGTTGCGCCAGAGTTGTGCCAGAGTTGTGCGAAAATATGCCAGAGTTGTGATAGAGTTGTGCCAGACTCGTGCCAGAGCTATGCCAGAGTTGTGCCAGAGTTGTCCCAGAGTTGTGCCCGAGTTGTGCCGGAGTCGTGCCAGAGTTGTGCCAGCGTTGTGCCAGAGTTGTGCCAGAGCTGTGCCAGAGTTGCGCCAGAGTTGTGCCAGAGTTGTGCGAAAATATGCCAGAGTTGTGATAGAGTTGTGCCAGACTCGTGCCAGAGCTATGCCAGAGTTGTGCCAGAGTTGTCCCAGAGTTGTGCCCGAGTTGTGCCGGAGTCGTGCCAGAGTTGTGCCAGCGTTGTGCCAGAGTTGTGCCAGAGCTGTGCCAGAGTTGCGCCAGAGTTGTGCCAGAGTTGTGCGAAAATATGCCAGAGTTGTGATAGAGTTGTGCCAGACTCGTGCCAGAGCTATGCCAGAGTTGTGCCAGAGTTGTCCCAGAGTTGTGCCCGAGTTGTGCCGGAGTCGTGCCAGAGTTGTGCCAGCGTTGTGCCAGAGTTGTGCCAGAGCTGTGCCAGAGTTGCGCCAGAGTTGTGCCAGAGTTGTGCGAAAATATGCCAGAGTTGTGATAGAGTTGTGCCAGACTCGTGCCAGAGCTATGCCAGAGTTGTGCCAGAGTTGTCCCAGAGTTGTGCCCGAGTTGTGCCGGAGTCGTGCCAGAGTTGTGCCAGCGTTGTGCCAGAGTTGTGCCAGAGCTGTGCCAGAGTTGCGCCAGAGTTGTGCCAGAGTTGTGCGAAAATATGCCAGAGTTGTGATAGAGTTGTGCCAGACTCGTGCCAGAGCTATGCCAGAGTTGTGCCAGAGTTGTCCCAGAGTTGTGCCCGAGTTGTGCCGGAGTCGTGCCAGAGTTGTGCCAGCGTTGTGCCAGAGTTGTGCCAGAGCTGTGCCAGAGTTGCGCCAGAGTTGTGCCAGAGTTGTGCGAAAATATGCCAGAGTTGTGATAGAGTTGTGCCAGACTCGTGCCAGAGCTATGCCAGAGTTGTGCCAGAGTTGTCCCAGAGTTGTGCCCGAGTTGTGCCGGAGTCGTGCCAGAGTTGTGCCAGCGTTGTGCCAGAGTTGTGCCAGAGCTGTGCCAGAGTTGCGCCAGAGTTGTGCCAGAGTTGTGCGAAAATATGCCAGAGTTGTGATAGAGTTGTGCCAGACTCGTGCCAGAGCTATGCCAGAGTTGTGCCAGAGTTGTCCCAGAGTTGTGCCCGAGTTGTGCCGGAGTCGTGCCAGAGTTGTGCCAGCGTTGTGCCAGAGTTGTGCCAGAGCTGTGCCAGAGTTGCGCCAGAGTTGTGCCAGAGTTGTGCGAAAATATGCCAGAGTTGTGATAGAGTTGTGCCAGACTCGTGCCAGAGCTATGCCAGAGTTGTGCCAGAGTTGTCCCAGAGTTGTGCCCGAGTTGTGCCGGAGTCGTGCCAGAGTTGTGCCAGCGTTGTGCCAGAGTTGTGCCAGAGCTGTGCCAGAGTTGCGCCAGAGTTGTGCCAGAGTTGTGCGAAAATATGCCAGAGTTGTGATAGAGTTGTGCCAGACTCGTGCCAGAGCTATGCCAGAGTTGTGCCAGAGTTGTCCCAGAGTTGTGCCCGAGTTGTGCCGGAGTCGTGCCAGAGTTGTGCCAGCGTTGTGCCAGAGTTGTGCCAGAGCTGTGCCAGAGTTGCGCCAGAGTTGTGCCAGAGTTGTGCGAAAATATGCCAGAGTTGTGATAGAGTTGTGCCAGACTCGTGCCAGAGCTATGCCAGAGTTGTGCCAGAGTTGTCCCAGAGTTGTGCCCGAGTTGTGCCGGAGTCGTGCCAGAGTTGTGCCAGCGTTGTGCCAGAGTTGTGCCAGAGCTGTGCCAGAGTTGCGCCAGAGTTGTGCCAGAGTTGTGCGAAAATATGCCAGAGTTGTGATAGAGTTGTGCCAGACTCGTGCCAGAGCTATGCCAGAGTTGTGCCAGAGTTGTCCCAGAGTTGTGCCCGAGTTGTGCCGGAGTCGTGCCAGAGTTGTGCCAGAGTTGTGCCAGAGTTGTGCGAAAATATGCCAGAGTTGTGATAGAGTTGTGCCAGACTCGTGCCAGAGCCATGCCAGAGTTGTGCCAGAGTTGTGCCAGAGTCATGCCAGAGTTGTGCCAGAGTTGTGCCCGGGTTGTGTAAGAGTCGTGCCAGAGTTATGCCAGAGTCGTGCCAGAGTCGTGCCAGAGTCGTGCCAGAGTTGTGCCAACGTTGTGCCACAGTTGTGCCAGAGGTGAGCAAGAGTTATGCCACAGTTGTGCCAGAGTCATTCCAGGTTTGTGCCTGAGTTGTGCCAGAGTTGTACCAAATATCTGCCATGCTTGTGCCAGAGTTGTGCCAGAGTTGTACCATAGTCGTGCCAGAGTTGTGCCAGAGTTGTGCCAGAGTTGTGCCAGAGCTGTGCCAGAGATGTGCCACAGTTGTGCCACAGTTGAGCCTGAGTAGTGCTGAGTTGTACCAGTTTTGTGTTAGTGTTGTGCCAGAGTTGTGCCAGAGTTGTGCCACAGTTGTGCCAGAGGTGTGCCAGAATTGTGCCAGAGTTGTGCTAGAGGTGTACTAGAGTTGTGCCAGAGTTGTGCCAGGGTTGTGCCAGAGTTGTGCCAGAGTTTTGGCACAGTTGTGCCACAGTTGTGCCAGAGTTGTGGCACAGTTGTGCCAGGGTTGTCCTATAACGGTACCAGAGTTGTGCTAGAGTTGTACCAGAGTTGTGCCAGAGGTGTGCAAGAGTTTTCCCAGAGTTGTGCCAGAGTCATTCCAGAGCAGTGCCAGAGTTGTGCCAGAGTTGTGCCAGAGTTGTGCAAGAGTTGTGCTTGAGTTGTACCAGAGTTGTGCTAGAGTCCTGCCACAGTCGTGCGAGAGTCGTGCCAGAGTTGTGCAAGAGTCATGCCAGAGTTGTGCCAGAGTTGTGCCAGAGTTGTGCCAGGGTTGTGTCAGAGTTGTGCTAGAGTTGTGCCAGAGTTGTGCCAAATTGTGCCAGAGTTGTGCCAGAGGTGTGCCAGAGTTGTGCCAGAGTTGTGCCAGAGTTGTGCCAGGGTTGTGTCAGAGTTGTGCTAGAGTTGTGCCAGAGTTGTGCCAAATTGTGCCAGAGTTGTGCCAGAGGTGTGCCAGAGTTGTGCCAGAATTGCGCCACAGATGTGCCAGAGTTGTGCCAGAGTTGTGCCACAATTGTGCCAGAGTTGGGCCACAGTTGGGCCACAGTTGTCCCAGAATAGTACCAGAGGTGTGCCACAGTTTTGCCAAAGTTGAGCCAGAGTTGTGCAAAAATTATGCCAGAGTGGTGCCAGACTCATTCCAGATTTGTGCCAGAGTTGTGCCAGAGTTGTGCCAGAGTTGTGCCAGAGTTGAGCCAGAGTTGTGCCAGAGTTGTACCATGGTTGTGCCAGAGTTGTGCCAGAGCTGTGCCAGAGTTGTGCCAGAGTT
>SZWC01005925.1:46095-58997 GCA_023375785.1 Penium margaritaceum
CGATCCCAGTCCCGATCCCAGTCCCAATCACATTCCCGATCCCAGTCACGATCCCAGTCCGATCCCAGTCCCGATCGTAGTCCTGATCCTAGTCCCGGTCCCAGTCATGATCCCAGTCCCGATCCCTGTCCCGGTCCCAGCCCCGATCCCAGCCCCGATCCCAGCCCCGATCATAGCCTCGGTCCCAGCACCGATCCCTGTCCCGACCCCATACCCGATCCTAGTCCTGATCCCTGTCCCAATCCCAGTCCCAATCCCAGTACCGATCCCTGTCACGATCCTAGTCCTAATACCAGTCCCAATCATAGCCCCTATCTCAATCCTGATCCTAGTCCCGATCTTAGTCCCGATCCAAGTCCCGATCCAAGTCCCCATCACAGTCCCGATCTGAGCCGGGATCCTAGCCCCGATCCATGCCCCGATCCCAGCCCCGACCCCAGCCCCGATCCCAGCCCTGATCCGAGTCGCGATCCTAGTCCTAATCCCGGTCCCGATCCCAGTCCCGATCCCAGTCCCGATGCGAGTCCCGATCCAAGTACCGATCCTGATCATGATCCTAGTCTGGATCCCAGTCCCATCCTAATCCCGATCCCAGTCCTGATCCCAGTCCCGATCCCAGTCCCGATCCTAGTCCCGATCCTAGTCCTGATCCCAGTCTCGATCCCAGTCCCGATCACAGCCACCATCCGAGCCCTGATCCCAGTCACGATCCCAGCCCCGATCCCAGCCGCAATCCCAGCCGCAATCTCAGTCTCGATCCCAGTCTCGTTCCCACTCCCGATCCCAAACCTGATCCCAGTCCCGACCCCAGTCTTGATTCCAGTCCTGATCCCACTCCCAATCCTAATCCCGATCCCAATCCCGATCCCAGTCCCGATCCCAGTCGCGATCCCTGTCCCGATCGCAGTCCCGACCCCAGTCTCGATCCCAGTCCCGATCCCACTCCCGATCCCAGTCCCGATCCCAGTTCTGGTCCCAGTCCTGATCCGTGTCCCGGTCCCAGTCCCGATCCTAGTCCCGGTCCCAGTCCCAGTTCTTGTCCCAGTCACTGTCCCCGTCCAAGTCCCAATCCCATTCCCAGTCCTAGTCCCAGTCCCAGTCCCAGTCCGAGTCCCAGTCCCAGTCGCTATCCCAGTCCCACTCCCAGTCCCAGTCACAGTCCCAGTCCCCGTCCCAGTCCTAATCCCAGTCCCAGTCCCAGTCCCAGTGCCAATGCCTGTGCCAGTGCCAGTACTAGTGCCAGTACCAGTGCTAGTGCCAGTGCAAGTGCCAATGCCGGTCCGAGTCCCAGTCCCAGTCCTAGTCCGAGTCCCTATCCGAGTCCCAGTCCAAGTCCCAGTCCGAATCCCAGTTGGAGTCCTAGTCCGAGTCCCAATACGAGTCCTAGTCAGAGTCCCGGTCCGAGTCCAATCTGATTCCCCGTCCGAGTCCCAGTCCGAGTCTGAGTCCGAGTCCGAGTCCGAGTCCGAGTCCGAGTCCAAGTCCAACTTCCAATTCCAGTCCGAGTCCCAGTCCCAGTTGCACTCCTAGTCCCAGTCCCAGTCCCAGTCCAAGTCTCTGTCCCAGTCCCAGTCCTAGTCGGGTCACAGCAACCAAAGACAGGTCACAAAACCAAAGCCGGGTCACAGAAACCAAAGCCTGGTCACATAACCCAAAGCCGGGTCACAGAAACCAAAGCGGGATCACCGAAACCAAAGCCGGGTCGGAGTAACCAAAGCCGGCTCAGAGAAGCAAAAGCCAGGTCAAAGGAACCCAAGCCGGGTCACAAAAACATAGCCAGGTCACATAAACAAGAGCCGGGTCACATAAGCCAAAGCTGGGTCACAAAAACCAAACCCGGGTCACATAAACGAAAGCCGGGTCACAAGAACCAAACACGGTCCCATAAACCAAAGCCGGTCACTAAAACCAAACTCGGGTCACAGAAACCAACGCCGAGTCACAGAAAGCAAAGCCGGGTCACACAAACCAAAGCCGGGTCACACAAACCAAAGCTGGGTCACGGAAACCAAAGCCGGGTCACATAAACCAAAGCCAGATCACAGAAACGAAAGCCGGGTCATAGAAACCAAAGACGGGTCACTGAAACCAAAGCCGGGTCAAATAAACCAAAGCTGGGTAAACCAAAGTCGGTACACAGAAACCAAAGCTGGGTGAGATAGACCAAAGCTGGGTCACAGAAACCAAAACTGGTTCACAACAACCAAAGCCGTGTCACATAAACCAAAGCCGGGTCTGAGAAACCAAAGTCCGGTCACAGAAACCAAAGCCGGGTCACAAAAACCAAAGCCGGGTCACAAAACCAAAGCCGGGTCACACAAACCAAGCCGGGTCACAAACTCCAAACCCGGGTCACATAAACAAAAGCTGGGTCACATAACCCAAAGCCGGATCATAAAAACCAAAGCCGGGTCACAGAAACGAAAGGTGGGTCACAGAAACCAAAGCCGGATCACAGAAACCAATGCCGGGTCACATAAACCAAAGCCGGATCACAGAAACCAATGCCGGGTCACATAAACCAAAGCCGGATCACAGAAACCAAAGCCGGGTCACAGAAATCAAAGCCGGGTCACAGAAACCAAAACCGGGTCACAGAAACCAAAGCCGGGTCACATAAACCAAAGCCGGGTCACAGAAACCAAAGCCGGGTCACAAAAACGAAAGCCGGGTCACATAAACCAAAGCCGGATCACAGAAACCAATGCCGGTTCACATAAACCAAAGCCGGGGCACAGAAACCAAAGCTGGGTCATTGAAACCAAAGCCGGGTCACACAAAGCCGGGTCACATAAGCCAACGCCGAGTCACACAAACGAAAGCCGGGTCACAAAAACCAAAGCCGGGTCACATAAACCAAAGCCGGGTCCCATAAACCAAAGCCGGGTCATAGAAACCAAAGCCGGGTAACAGAAACAAATGCCAGGTCACAGAATCCAAAGCCGGGTCACAGAAACCAAAGCTGGGTCACAGAAACCAAAGTCGGGTCATAGGAACCAAAGCCATGTCACAGAAATAAAAGCCGGGTCATGGAAACCAAAGATGGATCACATAAACCAAAGCCGGGTCAAAGAAATCAAAGCTGGATAAACCAAAGCCGGATCACAAAAACCAAAGCTGGGCCACAGAAACCAAAGGCGGGTCGCAAAAACGAAAGCTGGGTCAGAGAAACCAAAGCCGGATCACGCAAACCAAAGCTTGGACACAGAAACAAATGCCCGGTCACAGAAATCAATGTCGGACCACAGAAACCAAAGTTCGGTCACAAAAACCAAACCCCGGTCACAGAAACCAAAGCCGGGTCCCAGAAACCAAAGCCGGGTCACAGATACCAAAGCCGGGTCACTGAAACCAACGCCGGGTAACTGAAACCAAAGCCGGGTCACAAAAACCAAAGCCAGGTCACAGAAACCAAAGTTGGGTCATAGAAACCAAAGCCGGGTCACAGAAACAAAATCCGGGTCATAGAAGCCAAAGACAGTGTCAGTGCGCCGGATAGCAACGGTCTAGAAAACGGGTCCCGACATGGGAGGCCGCCAGCCGCTCTTGGTATTGCAACCAAGATAACATATCACCCTCAAACGAGGGATCCACACTTTAGGTTCGCTTGGTTTGCAACCTCATGAAGTCCGCATGTTGGTCTTTAGTGTCCACCTTTGGTTGGACTCTCTATGAGGAGTCTCAAAGGCAAGAAATGTAAAATGATCGCATGCAAGGTACATGCTTTTATACTTGCAGAGCTTTGCTAGAGCTTCTACTTGTAGTGGCTCCACTGGAGCCAACCTCAACCTACAATCCTACTTGGCGCGTCCTTAGACCGCCAAGTGTCATCCTCAAGCCAGGCTTTTAGTAAACTTCACAGAAGCTTCCTGTCCCAGTTTTGGCCACAAAGAAAATTGTGGCCGTCGCGGGGTTTGAACCTGCGATCTCTCGTCTGAGACTTCGGTACCTATTCAGCCATGCCAGAAAGGTATGGTTCCTATGATGAGCCATAGGCGACATACCCATTATGGGCAGTGCATTCCTGGCCCATCTCAGAGCAGACCAAGGGGACGTACTCCACAGAGCAGTGCATGCCTTGTCTGTATGTGTAGCTAGCCAGCTAGGCAATGGACAAGGCGCATACTATTTCAACACATCTCTCCCTTGCACCTCTGTCCATCTGGCGCTTACTGGGCTCCATCAATGCCTTGGGGCTCACCTTTCCTCTGCCGCACTCCTCATGCTGAATCCACGAATGCCTGCATAGTGCAAGTCGCTCTCTAGCGGCTTGGTCATGCAGCCAGCAAGCATGTTCTTTGTTCTGCAGTGCTGCAAGCCCACCACGTTCTTCATGACCAGGTCACGTGAGTAGTGGTATCGTATGTCTATGTGTTTCGATCGCCGAGAGATGACCTCGTCTTCAACCATTGAGATGGCACCCGTGTTGTCCACATGTACGACTGTGGCATCCTGCTGTGGTACTGTCATTTTGCCAAGGATGCTACGTAGCCACTGAGTCTCTTTGCACAACTCAGACAGAGCAACATACTCTGCCTCTGCCATGGACACATACACACAATCCTGCTTCCTGCTGGCCCATGAGATGGCAGCGCCATTCAAGATGCACACGTATCCAGAGGTGGATTTCATGTCGTTGAGGTTTCCTCCCCAGTCAGCATCGGTGTACCACTTCGGGCAAAGGGATTCCGTTCCTTCTTGGCCTCCAAGGATGAGGCCCATGTGACGTGTCTTCTGCAGGTAGCGCAAGATGTGCTTGACTGCCTGCCAATGTTTTGGCCTAGGGTTGGCCACGAATCTGCTCACTTGTCCCACAGTATAGCAGATGTCCGGACAAGTCCCTACCATGGCGTACATGATGCTACCCACGGCGGGCAAGTAGGGGATGTCTTCCATCTCCCTTTGTTCTGCTTCATTGCTTGGTGACATGGAGGCCTTCAGTTCCGTATCGGTCGTCATTGGGGTGCTGACAGGTTTGCAGTCTTCCATGTGGTAGCGCTTCAGTACTTCACCGATGTATTTATTTTTGTTGAGTTTGATGGTGCCTGCTACTCGGTTGTGGTGGATGGTGATCCCGAGGTAGTACTCGAGAGGACCCATGTCCTCCATCTTGAACCTTTTGTTGAGGTCAGACCTCAGCTCATCCAGCAGCTCGACCAAAGACGAGCAGATGATCAGATCATCCACGTACAACGTAACTAGCATCAGCCCTCTCCCATCATTAAGGGTGCACACCAAATCCATGGATCCAAGAGTCAGATCCGTAAATCCGGATCCGGATCCGGATCCGAGAGTCCGGATCTTACTAGTTGAATCCGATCCGAGATCCGAGAGTCCAGATGAGGGTGACTCTGATGATGCAAACGTGTGCGGTTATTTGTGTAATCAATCAATAATGGCACATTTTGGGCATGAAAACCATACAAATACTACCGAAATGCAATGTACTATATATGATTTGTTGTTTTCTACATCAAATGGTGTAAATTAATGGTAAAAACATTATTCTATGCGTGCTAGAAATTTGCATGTCCGCTGGATCCGTCTTAGATCCGAGAGTCAGATCCGAGGATCCAAGGATCCGCGGATCCGAGATCCGGATCCGAGAGTCCGGATCCAAGAGTTGGATCCGATCCGTGAGTAAGGATCTGATGTCAGATCCGCAAATCTGATCCGGTGTGCACCCTTACCCATCATCGCGCACGTACACGCTCGGATCTGATTCCGCCTGTAGAGCGCTTTCACCAACTGGCAATGCGCAAAGGAGAGACCGGTCATGAAACCGTCCATCTCTTTGTACTACATCCTTGGGGCCTGATTCCGCCCGTAGAGCGCTTTCGCCAACTTGCACACCTTGTCCTCGGGAGATTCAACCCCTTCGGACACCTCCATCAGGACTTCCTTGTCAAGTTTCCCATAAAGAAAATCTCTCTTGGCGTCCATCTGGTGTATCTCCAAGTCCTTTGCGGCTGCAATGCCAAGGAGAGAGCGGATGGAGGCAAAGGTCACGTCAGGCGCGAATGTCTCATCGTACTCGGAGCCCAGGCGTTGAGAGAACCACTGAGCCACTACCCTTGCCTTGAACTTGTCGATGCTGCCGTCTTGATTCTTCCTCACTCGGAGGACCCACTTGGATCCCACCACGTGGGCCTTGTCAAGTGTATCCACCAGCACCCACGTGCCGCTCTAAGCAATGGACGTGAGCTCGCTGTCCACTGCCTCCATCCATTTGGCCGCATCTGGGCCATTCATTGCCTCTGCCACTGTGGATTGCTCTCCTTGAGCCATGCAGGACCAGCTAAGGCCAGTCCAATCATCCTCATACCACAAAGGTGCTTTCTTTGGTCGCAAACTGCGTCGGGGTGCTGGTGCGGCTTCTTGTTTTGGTGCTGGTGCTTCCATGGGTGGTGGTTTGTTGTCGTCCTCGTCATCAGAAGAGTCGTCAGACTCCAAGTCAGACTTGGAAGATCGAGACGCCTCGGCATCTGCGTCCATGTCTGATGATGCGTCATCCTCCGCATATACTCTGCCATTCCCACCACATGTTGGCAAAGCGAGCCAGTTGTTGGGTGATTGGTCTTCGGACTCAAGCAACATTATCCACTATCCCGCTTTGGGAGTAAGGATCGGGTCCAGCAGCCCTCCCTTTTCAAGGGTGCGTTTGTCAAACACGACGTCGCGGCTCCTCACGAGCTTGCCTACTGCCTGGTCCCAAAGCCGATAGGCTTTATGTGATGTGTCGTACCCAACCATGCCGCACGTCCTGGAACGTGCATCCAGCTTGCCTCCACCTTCTCGCGATTGGATCTTTACCCATGAAGTTGACCCAAACACCTTCATATGAGATGCGTTGGGTTTCTTTCCTGACCATGCTTCCTATGGGGTCTTCAGCTGCTTGTCCTACTCCTTTCCACGCTTCCGCAAGGCGGTTGCTGGTGTGTGATTCAAGAGATAGCGGGCGGATATTGCTGCTTCTGTCCAAAAGCGAGGTGGGAGCTTGGCGTCGAAGAGCATGCTTCGCACCATGCCGAGTAGGATCTGGTTCATCCTCTCGGCGACGCCGTTGCTTTGGGGGTTGTATGGGGTGGTTTGCTCGTGACGGATTCCATGATGCTTGAGCCAAGGCTTGCATGCCTTGTACTCACCCCCGTTGTCACTTCGGAGCGTCTTCACCTTCTTGGATGTTTGCCGCTCCATCATGGCGACGAACTCGAGGAGCTTCTCATGACCTCTCCCTTTGTTTTTTAGGAAGTACATCCACAACTTGCGGCTGTGGTCATCATTGATGGTCACAAAGTACTTGCTTCCTCCGTTATACGGTGTACGGAAGGGTCCACACACTTTGTATCAGTTCCAAGACGTCCTCTGCTCATTGACCTCCTCTCCCAAACGGTTTCTTCTTTGCCTTCGCTTGGAGGCATGATTCACACAATGCACACCCTCCGCCATGCTTCATGGTGCACCCTTCCATTCCGCGGACTTCCTTTTGCTCCTGCATCTTCTGCACCGTGCTGTTGGTGACATGGCCAAATCGCCAGTGCCACAACTCAGCGTTAGTGTCCTTGGTTGATGTGGTGGCCGCATCGGTCGCCGACGGTGCATCCTTTGGCTCCGGTGCCACTATCTTGGTCGCACATGCGAGTCCCTCATCCAACGCCTTGGTGACTTTGGTTTGAAGCACGTAGAGGTCGTCGACTCTTGGAACTTGAAGTATGAGGTCGTCTTTCGTGTACAAGATCTGGATGTCCTCGTTTTTTAGGGCCACCGCTTCAATGTTGGTGAACACCACTGTCATGTTGTCGCTGATTTGTGAGACGGACAGCAAGTTGGCTACAAAAGAGGGCATATACACCACCTTTTGAAGGTTGTCTGCCTTCTCCACACCATTCACATTGAACGTGGTCACCTTGTCCCCTTTGCCCATGGCTTAGACGACGGCGTCGTGTGCACACTTGATGTGCATGACAGATTCGGCCATGGAGACAAATTCACCCTTCTCTTTTGATGAGTGGTGGTTGGTGCCCAAGTCAAGGGCAAATGCCCCGGGCCTAAGGATTACTGCGCCCTTCATGGGCAGTCCCCTAGCCATCATGTTGGTGAGCTCCTTCTTCTCCTTTCCACCTTTGCTCCCGCCTTCTTTCTTGGGACTACGACAGTCCCTACCCTAGTGCCTAGTCCTGCCACAGTTGTGACAATTGCCGGGCTTCTTAGAACTCTTCCCGCCACTTTTGCCTTTCCCTCCACCACCACCGCTTCCGCATAGGCTGAAATCTTTGCCTCACTGCCACTGCGGCGCATGGACTCGTTACGGACGTGTTTGGCGACAGCCTCGTACGTCATATCTGCTTCCTTCCAACTGCCAAATACGCTGATCAGAGACCCCCAGCTTTCCGGCAGCGCCATTAAAATGATCATGGCACGCATGTTGGAGTCAAGCTTCCATTCCATTTGCTGGACCTCTTGCAATACGTTGTTGAACGACTGCAAAAACGTGCGTATCGCTTCTCCTTCGCTCACCCTCATCGACATCAACTGTTGGGAGACGAAGAGTCGGTTTGCTAGGGCGTTCGATTGATGCACGCATGAGAGCTTTGCATAGGCCTCAGCAGCCAGCGTGCATCCAGTGATGTGGGAGTGTTGAATCTCATTGATGGACGTCACAAGAATGGCGAGAGCCATGTTGTTCTTTATCGCCCATGCTACAAGGTCAGCCGCATGCATCGTCATGGTCGCATCAGTGGATGCTCTCTCGATCCCTTTTAGGATGTCGAGGTTGCCAAGTAGGCTCATGAAAATCTCAAATTGCCATTTCCACAAAGGAAAACCTGTCCTCGTCAGTTTGGACATGCCCGCCTCAAGGCGGGCTGGAGTCGGATCCGTCATTTTTGGCAGTTGCTCACCTTCTCTGCTTCGCTGCTACTCTGCTTTGTTGAGGCCGATGAGGCTGATGAGGCTGTTGACTGTGACCGTTGTCAAAGGTGCAGTTGGTTCCGTTGCATACCCCTCCAGCCGATGATCACCTAAGGCGATGGTGCCGTCGTGAGAGAACGGACTCGGGATCGTACCACCTTCTAAAAAGGGGTAGAGCTTAATCCCGGTGGGGCTCGAGGGTTGTGTCCAACATGGACAGTGCTGCTCCTCGTCCCCTAGTCCGCCATGTGCACGCACCCTACCTGAAGAAGCCGGTGGAGCCGATGGAGCAGATGGAGCAGTCCGATGGTCGTGTCCCTGTTGTACCTGTGCGCCCTGCAAGACCACGTGCTAGCCGGCCTTGGAAGCGTGCCTTAGAACGAGAAGTGTGGCCCATAACCCTTTGTTAATGCGCCGGATAGCAATGGTGTAGAAAACGGGTCCCAACATGGGAGGCCGCCAACCGCTCTTGGTATTGCAACCAAGATAACATATCACCCTCAAACGAGGGATCTACACTTTAGGTTCGTTTGGCTTGCAACCCCACGAAGTCCGCATGTTGGTCTTTAGTGTCTACATTTGGTTTGACACTCTGTGAGGAGTCTCAAGGGCAATAACTGTAAAATAGAAGCATGCAAGGTACTGGCTTTTATACTTGCAGAGCTTTGCTAAAGCTTCTGCTTGTAGTGGCTCCACGGGAGCAAAGCTCAACCTACAATCCTACTTTGCGCGTCCTTAGACCGTCAAGCGTCATCCTCAAGCCAGGCTTTTACTATGCTTCATAGAAGCTTCGTGTCCCAGTTTTGGCCACAAAGAAAGTTGTGGCCGTCGCGGGATTCAAACCCACGCCAATCTATTGTTTGATACTCCGATACCTATTCAACCATGCTAAAAAGGTATGGTTCATGTTATGAGCCATATGGGACATACCCATTCTGGGCAGTGCATTCCTGGCCCATCTCACAACATACCAAGGGGACGTACTCCGCAGAGCAGTGCATGCATTGTCTGTATGTGTGGCTAGCCAGCTAGTCAGTGGACAATGTGCATATTATTTCAACAGACGGGTCACATAAACCAAAGCCGGGACAAATAAACCAAAGCTGGATAAACCAAAGCCGGATCACGAAAATCAAAGCTGGGCCACAGAAACAAAAGCCGGGTCAGAGCAACCAAATCCGGGTCACAAAAATCAGACCCGTGTCATAGAAACCAAAGACATTGTAGCCACACTGTGCCACTGCATATTGAAGGTATTTGTACTTGCTAGTCCATAACTAGTATTCACAAACCATTACATTCCACCCTGACTATTTGTGACTCGTGTTATGAGTTGTCAAGGTTTACCACACGTAGTGCCATTATTTGGTCATGGTCAGTGACATATGCCTACTTTGGTTGGTCATCGTGCATGGTATCCACACCGTGCTACAACGTATTGAAGCTCCTTGTGCTTGCTATTTGATACTTGGTGTTCCCAAACCATTGTTTTCCCCTCTGACCATTTGTGACTCGTATTATGAGTTGTCAATGTTGACCACACATAGCGGGTTTCTTTGCTCAAAGGCAGTACATATGCCTTCTTTGGTCGGTCATTGTGCATGGTTGCCACGCCGTGCTACTACTGACTGCAGGTCGTTGTGCTTTCTCGTTGAAAACTGATATTCCCATAGCATTGGTTCCTCCCCTGACCGGCTTTGTCTCGTGTTATGGTTGGTCAACCTTAACCACCCATGTTGAAATTCCCTGGTCATGGTCAGTGACATATGCCTAGTTTGGTTGTTTTGTGTGCATATTAGCCACACTGTGCCACTACGTATTGAAGTTCTTTGTCCTTTCAAGTCAACACATAGGGTTCCCAAACCATTGTCTCTCCCTCTGACCATTTGTGACTCGTGTTATGAGTTGTCAATATTGACCACACATAGTGAAATTCTTCGTTCATAGTCAGTGACATATGCATCCTTTGGTTGGTCACTGTGTACGCTAGCCACACCATGCCACTACTTGTTGAAAACATTTTGACTTGCTAGTTGATAACTAGTGTTCCCATCCCATGGTTTACCCAACCGACCACTTGTGACTCGTGTTATGAGTTTTCAACGTTGACCACACACTGTGAAATCCGTTTCGTCATGGTTTGTGACACATGCCTACTTTGGGTTGTCACTATACATGGTTACCACGCTGTGTCATTACGTATCAAAAGTCTTTGTGCTTTCTTGTCGACAACTAGTGTTCTCAAACCATTGTTAACCCCCTCTGACTATCTGTGACCTGTGTTGTGAGTTGTAAATGTTGACTACATGAAGTGAAATTCTTTGTTCATGGTTAGTGACATATGCATACTTTGGTTGGTTAGTGTACATTATAGCCACACCGTGCCACTACATATTGCAGGTATTTGTACTTGCTAGTCGATAACTAGTATTCACAAACCATTATCTTCCACCCTGACCATGTGTGACTCGTGTTATGAGTTGTCAAGGTTTACCACACTTGGTGCCATTATTTGGTCATGGTAAGTGACATATGCCTAGCTTGGTTGGTCATCGTGCATGGTATCCACGCTGTGTCACAACGTATTGAAGCTCCTTGTGCTTGCTATTTGAAACTCAGTATTCCCAAACCATTGGTTCCCCCTGTTACCATTTGTGACTCGTATTATGAGTTTTCAATATTGACCACACACAGCGGATTTCTTTGGTCAAAGGCAGTGCATATGCCTACTTTGGTCGGTCATTGTGCATGATAGCCACACCGTGATACCATTGATTGAAGGACGTTGTACTTGCTAGCTGAAAACTGATACTCCTGAACCATTGTTCCCCCCTCTGACCATTTGTGACTCGTGTTATGGTTGGTGAACACTGACCATCCATATAAAAATTCT
Source organism: Penium margaritaceum (assembly GCA_023375785.1). Taxonomy (NCBI): domain Eukaryota; kingdom Viridiplantae; phylum Streptophyta; class Zygnematophyceae; order Desmidiales; family Peniaceae; genus Penium; species Penium margaritaceum. Next base: position 57,899 of record SZWC01005925.1, read on the forward strand.
TTAGTCATGGTCAGTGACATTTACCTAGTTTGGTTGTTTGGTGTGCATAGTAGCCACACCGTGCCACTTTGTATTGAAGTTATTTGTCCTTTCTAGTCCATGCATAGGTTTCCCAAACCATTGTCTTTCCCTCTGACCATTTGTGACTCGTGTTATGAGTTGTCAATGTTGACCACGCATACTGGATTTCTTTGGTCATAGTCGAAAGGTATTCAGCCTTTGGTTGGTCACTGTGCACACTAGCCAAATCGTGCCACTTCTTGTTGAAATTCATCGTACTTTCTGGTTATCAACTAGTGTTCCCAATCCATTGTTTCCCCCTCTCACCATTTGTAGCTCGTGTTATGAGTTTTCAATTCTGACCACACACAGTGAAATTCGTTTGGTCACGGTTAGTGACATATGCCTACTTTGGTTTGTCACTGTACATGGTTACCACGCCATGCCACTACATATTAAAGGTGTTTGTGCTTTCTGGTTAGTAGCTATTGTTCCCAAACCATTGTTACCCCCCTTTGACTATATGTGACTCGTGTTGTGAGTTGTCAACGCTGACCACATGAAGAGAAATTTGTTGGTCATTGTCAGTGACATATGCATACGTTGGTTCGTCACTGTCCATGGTAGCCACGCTGTGCCACTACATATTGAGGGTATTTGTACTTGCTTCTCGAAAACTTGTATTCACGAACCATTGTCTTCCACTCAGACCATTTGTGACTCGTGTTATGAGCTGTCAAAGTTTACCACACTTATTGACATTATTTGGTCATGGTCAGTGACATATGCCTACTTTGGTTGGTCATCGTGCATGGTATCTAAACCGTGCCACAACTTGTTGAAGGTCCTTGTGCTTGCTAGTTGATACCTGATGTTCCCAGACCATTGGTTCCTCCTCTGACCATTTGTGACTCGTGTTATGAGTTTTCAATGTTAACCACACATAGTGGACATCTTCGGTCATAGTCAGTGACATATGCATCCTTTGGTTGGTCACTGTCCACGCTAGCCACACCGTGCCACTACTTGTTGAAAATACTTCTACTTGCTAGTTGATAACTAGTATTTCCAACCCATTGTCCCCCCCCCCCCCCCCCCC
>SZWC01005925.1:59080-107420 GCA_023375785.1 Penium margaritaceum
CCCCTTTTCCCCCCCCCCCCCCCGACCATTTGTGACTCGTGTTTTGCGCTTTCAACGTTGACCACACACTCTGAAATCCGTTTGGTCATGGTTAGTGACATATGCCTACTTTGGTTTGTCATTGTATATGGTTTCCACGTCGTGTCACTACGTATCGAAGGTCTTTGTGCTTTCTTGTTGATAGATAGTGTTCCCAAACCATTGTTACCCCCTCTGGATATCCATGACTCGTGTTGTGAGTTGTCAACATTGACCACATGAAGTGAAATTCGTTGTTCATGGTCAGTGACATATGCATACTTTGGTTGGTCACTGTGCATTGTAGCCACACTGTGCCACTATATAGTGAAGGTATTTGTACTCTCTAGTCAATAACTAGTATTGAGAAACCATTATCTTGCACTCTGACCATTTGTGACTCTCGGTATGAGTTGTCAAAGTGTACCACACATGGTGACATGATTTGGTCATTGTCAATGACATATGCCTACTTTGGTTGGTCATCCTGCATGTTATCCACACCGTGCCAACACTTCTTGCAGCTCCTTGTGCTTGCTAGTTGATACTTGGTGTTCCCAACCCATTGTTTCCCCCTCTTACCATTTGTGACTTGTGTTATGAGTTGTCAACGTTGACCACGCACAGCGGATTTCTTTGGTAAAAGGCAGTGCACATGCCTACTTTGGTCGGTCATTGTGCATGGTAGCCACACCATGCTACTACTGACTGAAGGTCGTGGTACTTGCTAGTTGGTATCTAGTATTCCCAAACGATTGTTTCCCCCTATGACAATTCGTGATCCATATCATAGGTTGTGAACGTTTACCACACATAGTGATTTTATTTGGTCATGGTATGTGGCACATGCCTAATCTAGTTGGTCATTGTGCATGGTAGCCACACCGTTCCACTACTTGTTTAGATTCTTTGTACTTGCCAGTGAATAAATAGGAAAAGGTTTCTCCCTTTGACACCAGGTCGGGTTTTGTTGATTTGTTACGCGTAGGTGTCTTCACTGGAATACTCCCTCCCACCCCCATAGATGGATGTTCCGTGGACAACCTGGAGGACAGGTTTGCAACCGCATTATGACCCCCCCCTATCCGCCCACAGTTTAGGCTCGAAGGTAGAGTTGAAGTATCACAACACGCCCCCCCCCCCCCTCCCAGGTCGCGAGCCTATTCTATATTGCGCGTCCGAGGATTCAAACCCAGGACCTACCGCTCCAGAATCTAACTCTATAAACACTAAGCCAGCGCACATGGTGTTCATATAGTGTCCAAATGACATTATAAGGGATCCTATGTGTAAAGGGCATAAGATAGGGGGGTGTAAGATTAGAGGGTAGTTTTCAAAAGAATGAATGATAACAAAGTTAGTTTAATCATAAAAAGATTTACGCAGACGGAATTTCAAATTTTGCAACTTTGAGATTGAATAACCTCTCAACCATTGCTTCGATTGACCAGCCGTAATAAGGAAAGATGACTACACACACTGAAACTCTTTTTATGACATTCAGTGACACAAGCATTCTTTGGTTGGTCATTGTGCATGGTAGCCACACCGTGTCACCACTTCTCGAAGGTCTTTGTACTTGCTAGTCGATACCGAGTATTCCCAAACCATTGTTTCTCCCTCTGCCCATTTTTTGACTTGTTTTATGAGTTGTGAACGTTGACCACACACACAAAACTTCTTTGGTCATGAGCAGTGATGTATGCCTACTTGGGTAGGTCGTTGTGCACGGTAGCCATGCTGTGCCAATACATACAAAATTATTAGTACTTGCTAGAAGATACATAGTGTTTTGAAACCATGTTTTCCCCCTATGACCATTTGCGACTCATGTTATGGGTTGCGAACGTTGACCACCCTTATTGAAATTCTTTGGTCATGGTTAGTGACATATGCCTAGTTTGGTTTATCACTGTACGTGGTTACCATGCCGTGTCACTATGTATCGAATGTCTTTGTGCTTTCTTGTTGACAGCTAGTGTTCCCAAACCATTGTAACCCCCTCTAACTATCAGTGACTCGTGTTGTGAGTTGTAAATGTTGACCACATGAAGTGAAATTCTTTGTTCATGGTTAGTGACATATGCATACTTTGGTTGGTCACTGTGCATTGTAGCCACACTGTGCCACTACATATTGAAGGTATTTGCACTTGCTAGTCAATAACTAGTATTCACAAACCACTATCTTACACCCTGACCATTTGTGACTCGTGTTATGAGTTGTCAAGGTTTACCACACTTAGTGCTATTGTTTGGTCATGGTCAGTGACATATGCCTACTTTGGTTGGTCATCATGCATGGTATCCACACCGTGCCACAATGTAATGAAGCTCCTTGTGCTTGCTTTTTTTGTACTTGGTGCTCCCAACCCATTGTTTCCTTCTCTGACCATCTGTGACTCCTATTATGAGCTGTCAATGTTGACCACACACAGCGAATATCTTTGCTCAAAGGCAGTACATATGCCTACTTTGGTCGTTCATTGTGCATGGTAGCCACACCGTGCTACTACTGACTGAAAGGTCGTTGTACTTTCTAGTTGAGAACTGATATTCCGATAGCATTGTTTCCTCCCTTGACCGTTTCTGACTCGTGTTATGGTTGGTCAACGTTGACCACCCATATTGAATATCTCTCGTCATGGTCAGTGACATATGCCTAGTTTGGTTGTTTCGTGTGCATAGTAGCCACACCGTGCCACTACGTATTAAAGTTCCTTATCCTTTCTAGTCAATACATAGGGTTCCCAGACCATTGTCTCTCCCTCTGACCATTTGTGACTCGTGTCATGAGTTGTCAACGTTGACCACACATAATGGACTTCTTCGGTCATAGTCAGTGACATATGCATCCTTTGGTTGGTCACTGTGCACGCTAGCAACACCGTGCCACTACTTCTTCAAAATGTTTCTAATTTCTAGTTGATAACTAGTGTTCCCAACACATGGTTTCCCCCACTGACCAGTTGTGCCTCGTGTTATGAGATTTCAACGTTGACCACACACTGTGAAATCCGTTTGGTCATGGCTTGTGACACATGCCTACTTTGGTTTGTTATTGTACATGGTCACCACGCCGTGTCATTACGTATTTAAGGTCTTTGTGCTTTCTTGTTGACAGCCAGTGTTCCCAAAGCATTGTTAGCCCCCTCTAACTATTTGTGACCCGTGTTGTGAGTTGTAAGTGTTGACCACATGAAGTGAAATTCTTTGTTCATGGTCAGTCACATATGCATACTTTGGTTGGTCACAGTGCATTGTAGCCACACTGTGCCACTACACATTGAAGATATTTGTACTTGCTAGTCGAAAACTAGTATTCAAAAACCATTGCATTCCACCATGACCATTTGTGACTCGTGTTATGAGTTGTCAAGGTTTACAACACTTAGTGCCATTATTTGGTCATGGTCAGTGACATATGCCTACTTTGGTTGGTCATCGTGCATGGTCTCCACACCGTGCCACAACGTATTGAAGCTCCTTGTGCTTGCTATTAGATACTTTTTCTCCCCAAACCATTGCTTTGCCCTCTGACCATTTGTGACTCGTGTTATGAGTTGTCAATGTTGACCACACATAGCATGTTTCATTGCTCAAAGGCGGTACATATACCTACTTTGGTCGGTCATTGTGCATGGTTGCCTTGCCATGCTACTACTGGCTACAGGTAGCTGTACTTTCTCGTTGAGAACTGATATTCCCATAGCATTGTTTCCTCCCCTGACCGTTTTTGTCTCGTGTTATGGTTGGTTAACGTTGACCACCCATATTGAAATTGTTTGGTCATGGTCAGTAACATATGCCTCGTTTGGTTGCTTGGTGTGCATAGTAGCCACATCGTGCCACTACGTATTGAAGTTATTTGTCCTATCTAGTCGGTATATAGGGTTCCCAAACCATTCTCTCTCCCTCAGCCCATCTTTGACTCGTGTTCTGAGTTGTCAATGTTGACCGCACATAGTGGACTTCTTCGGTCATGGCCAATTACGTGTGCATCCTTTGTTTGGTCAATGTGCATGCTAGCCACAACGTGCCACTACTTGTTGAATGTCTTTGTACTTGCTAGTTGATAACTAGTGTTCCCAACCAATTGTTTCCCTCTCTGACCATTTGTGACGCGTGTTATGGGTTGTGAACATTGACCACCCATATTGAAATTCTTTTGGTCATGGTCAGTGACATATGCCTAGTTTGGTTTGTCGCTGTACATGGCTACCACGCCGTGTCACAACGTATTGAAGGTCTTTGTGCTTTCTGGTTGATAGCTAGTCTTTCACAACCATTAACACCCCCCTCTGACTTTCTGTGACTCATGTTGTGAGTGGTCAGCGTTGCCACATGAAGTGAAATTCTTTGGTCATGGTCAGTGACAAATGCATACTTTGCTTTTTCACTGTGCATGGTAGTCACACTGTGCCACTTCATATTGAAGCTATCTGTACTTGCTAGTCGATAACTAGTATTCACAAACCATTATCTCCCACTCTGACCATTTGTGACTCGTGTTATGAGTTATCAAAGCTTACCACACATAGTTACATTATTTGGTCATGGTCGATGACATATGCCTACTTTGGTTGGTCATCGTTCATGGTATCCACACCGTGCCACAACTTGTTGAAGGTCCTTGTTCTTGCTAGTTGATACTTGGTGTTCCCAACCCATTGTTTCCCCATCTCATCATTTGTGAATCGTATTATGAGTTGTCAACGTTGACCACACACAGCGGATTTATTTGGTCAGAGGCAGTACATATGCCTACTTTGGTCGGTCATTGTGCATGGTAGCCACACCGTGCTACTACTGATTGAAGGTCATTGTACTTGCTAGTTGAAAACTGATATTCCCAGACCATTGTTTCCCCCTCTGACCGTTTGTGACTCGTGTTATGGTTGGTGAACGTTGACCACCCATATTGAAATTCTTTAATCATGGTCAGTGACATATGCCTAGTTTGGTTGTTTGGTGTGCATAGTAACCACACCGTGCCACTGCATTTTGAAGTACTTTGTCCTTTCTAGTCAATACATAGGGTTCTTAAACGATTGTCTCTCCCTCTGACCCTTAGTGACTCGTGTTGTGAGTTCTCAACGTTGACCACACACTGTGAAATTTGTTTGGTCATAGTTAGTGACATATGCCTACTTTGCTTTGTCAATGTACATAGTTACCACGCCGTGTCACCAAGCATTGGAGGTCTTTGTGCTTTTTAGTCGATAGCTAGTCTCCCCACACCATTATTACCCCCTTTTGACTATCTGTGACTTGTGTCGTTAGTTGTCAACATTGACCACATGAAGTGAAATTCATTGGTCATGGTCAGTGACATATGCATACCTTTGTTGGTCACTGTGCATTGTAGCAACACTGTGCCTCTACATGTTGAAGGTATTTGTACATGCTAGTGGATAACTAGTATTCACAAACCATTCTCTTCCACACTGACCATTTGTGACTAGTGTGATGGGTTGTCAAAGTTTACCACACATAGTGACATTCTTTGGTTATGGCCAGTGACATATGCCTTTTTTGGTTGGTCATCGTGCGTGGTTTTCACACCGTGCTACAAGTCGTGTTATGAGTTGTCAATTTTGACCACACATAGTGGACTTCTTCGGTCATAGTTAGTGATGTATGAATCCTTTGGTTGGTCATTGTGCACGCTAGCCACACGGTGCCACTACTTGTTGAAGTTCTTTGTACTTTCTAGTTGTTAACTAGTGTTCCAAACCCATTGTTTCCACATTTCACCATTTGTGGCTCGTGTTATGGGTTGTGAACGTTGACCACCCTTATTGAAATTCTTTGGTCATGGCCAGTGACATATGCCTAGTTTGGTTTGTCATTGTACATGGTTACCACGCAGAGTCACTACGTATTGAAGGTCTTTGTGCTTTCTGGTTGATGGCTAGTCTTTCCAATCCATTGTTACCCCCTCTGACTCTCCGTGACTCGTGTTGTGAGTTGTCGACGTTGACCACATGAAGTAAAATCCTTTGGTCATGGCCAATGACATATGCATACTTTGGGTGGTAACTGTGCATTGTAGCCTCACTGTGCCCCTACATATTGAATGTATTTGTACTTGCTATTCGATAACTAGTATTTACAAACCATTTTCTTCCACTCTGACCATTGGTGACTCCTGTTAAGAGTTGTCAAAGCTTACCACACATAGTGACATTCGTTGGTCATGGTCAATGACATATGCCTACTTTGGTTAGTCATCGTGCATGGTATCCAAACCGTGCCACAACTTACTGAAGGTCCTTGTGCTTGCTATTTGATACCTGGTGTTCCCAAACCATTGTTTCCCCCTCTGACAATTTGTGACTCATATTATGAGTTTGCAACGTTGACCACCCACAGCGGAGTTCTATCGTCAAAGGCAGTACAAATGCCTACTTTGGTCGGTCATTGTGCATGGTAGCAACACCGTGCTACTATTCATTGGAGGTCGTTGTACTTGCCAGTTGAGACTGATATTCCAAGACCATTGTTTCCCCCTCTGACCGTTTGTGACTCGTGGTATGGTTGGTGAACGTTGACCACCCATATTGAAATTGTTTGGTCATGGTCAGTGACATATGCAAAGTTTGGTTGTTTGGTGTGCATTGTAGCCACACCGGGCCACTACGTATTGAAGTTCCTTGTCCTTTCTAGTCGGTACACAGGGTTCCCAAACCATTGTCTATCCCTCTGACCATTAGTGACTCGTGTTATGAGTTGTCAATGTTGACCACACATAGTTGACTTCTTCAGTCATAGTCAGTGACGTATGCATCCTTTGGTTGGTCCCTGTGCACGCTAGCCACACTGTGCCACTACTTGTTGAAGGTCTTTGTACTTGCTAGCTGATTGTGTTCCCAACCCATTGTTTCCCCTTCTGACCATTTGTGACTCGTGTTATGAGTTCTCAACGTTGACCACACAGTGTGAAATTCGTTTGGTGATGGTTAGTGACAAAGGCCTACTTTGCATTGTCATTGTACATGGTTATCATGCCGTGTCACTACGTATTGGAGGTCTTTGTGCTTTCTAGTTGATAGCTAGTCTTCCCAAACCATTATTACCCCCTCTGACTATCTGTGACTTGTGTCGTGAGTTGTCAACATTGACCACATGAAGCGAAATTCTTTGGTCATGGTCAGTGACATATGCATGCTTTGGCTGGTCACTGTGCATTGTAGCCACACTGTGCCACTACATGTTGAAGGTATTTGTACTTGCTAGTGGATAACTAGTATTCACAAACCATTATCTTCCACTCTAACCATTTGTGACTCGTGTTATGAGCTGTCAAAGTTTACCACACATAGTGACATTCTTTGGTCATGGTCAGTGACATATGCCTACTTTGGTTGGTCATCGTGCATGGTATCCACACCGTGCCACGGCTTACTCAAAATTCTTGTGCTTGCTAGTTGATACCTATTGTTTCTAACCCACTGTTTCCCCCTCTGACCATTTCTGACTCGTATTATGAGTTGTCAACGCTGACCACACACAGCGGATTTCTTTGGTCAAAGGCAATACATATGCCTACTTTGGTGGGTCATTGTGCATGGTAGCCACACTGTGCTACTATTGATTGAAGGTCGTTGTACTTGCCAGTTGAGAACTGATATTCCCATACCATTGTTTCCCCCTCTGATTATTTGTGACTCCTGTTATGGTTTGTGAAAGTTGACCACCCATATTGATATTCTCTCGTCATGGTTAGTGACATATGCCTGGTTTGATTGTTTGGTGTTCATATTAGCCAAACCGTGCCACTACTTATTGAAGTTCTTTGTCCTTTTTAGTCGATACATAGGGTTCCCAAACCATTGTCTCTCCCTCTAACCATTTGTGCCTCGTGTTATGAGTTTTCAATGTTTACCACACATAGTGGACTTCTTTGGTCATATTATGTGACGTATGCATCCTTTGATTGGTCACTGAGCACGCTAGCCACACCATGCCACTACTTGTTGAAGATCTTTGTACTTGCTAGTTGACAACTAGTATTCACATCCCATTGTTTCCCCTCTCTGAACATTTGTGACTTGTGGTATGAGTTTTCAATGTTGACCACACATTGTGAAATTCTTTTGGTCATGGTCGGTGTCATATGCCTATTTTGGTTGGTCATTGTACATGGTGACCATGTCGTGCCACTACGTTATGATGGTATTTGTACTTTCTAGTTGATAGATGTTCTTCCCAGACCATTGTTACCCCCTCTCACTATCTATGAATCGTGTTGTGAGTTGTCAACGTTGACCACATGAAGTGAAATTCTTTGGTCATGGTCAGTGACATATGCATACTTTGGTCAGTCAATGTGCATTGTAGCCACACTTCCACTACATGTTGAAGACAGCTGTACTTGCTTGTCGATAACTAGTATTCACAAACCATTGTCTTCCACTCTGACCATTCGTGACCCGTATTACAAGTTGTCAATGTTTACCACACACCATGGATTTCTTTCGTCAAAGGCAGCACCTATGCCTACTTTGGTCCGTCATTGTGCATGGTAGCCACACCGTGCTATTGATTGAAGGTCCTTGTACTTGCGAGTTGAGAACAGATATTCTCAGACCATTGTTTCCCCCTCTGACCGTTTTTTACTCTTGTTATGGTTGGTGAACGTTGACCACCCATATTGAAATGCTTTGGTCATGGTCAGTGACATATGCCTAGTTTGGCTGTAGGGTGTGCACAGTAGCCACACCGTGCCACTACGTATTGAAGTTATTTGTCCTTTCTAGTCAATACTTAGGGTTCCCAAACCATTGTCTCTCCCTCTGACCATTTGTGACTCGTGTTATGAGTTGGCAATGTTGACCACATTTAGTGGACTTCTTCGGTCACAGTCAGTAAGGTGTGCCACTACTTGTTGAAGGTCTTTGTACTTGCTATTTGATAAGGAGTGTTCCCAACCCATTGTTTCCCCTTCTGACCACTTGTGACTCGTGTTATGAGTTCTCAATGTGACCACACACTGTGAATTTAACATGGTCATGGTTAGTGACATATGCCTACTTTGGGTTGTAACTGTACATGGTTACCACGCCGTGTCACTACGTATTGAAGGTCTTTGTGCTTTCTATTTGATAGCCAGTGTTCACAAACAATTGTTACCCCCTCTGACTATATGTGACTTGTGTTGTGAGTTGTCAACGTTGACCACATGAAGTGAAATTCGTTGAACATGGTCAGTGACATATGCATGCTTTGGTTGGTCCCTGTTCATGGTAGCCACACTGTGCCACTACATATTGAAGGTATTTGTATTTGCTAGTCCTTAACTAGTATTCACAAATCATTATCTTCCACTCTGACCATTTGTAACTCGTGTTTGTGAGTTGTCAAAGTTTACCACACATAGTGACATTCTTTAGTCATGGTCAGTGACATATGCCTTCTTTGGTTGGTCATTGTGCATGGTATCCACACCGTGCCACAACTTATTGAAGGTCCTTGTGCTTGCTAGTTGATACCTGGTGTTCCCAAACCATTGTTTTTGCCTCCGACCATTTATGACTCGTATTATGAGCTGTCAACGTTGAGCACAAAAGCGGATTTTTTTCGTCAATGGCAGTACATATGACTACTTTGGTCAGTCATTGTGCATGGTAGCCACACCGTGCTACTGCTGATTGAAGGTTGTTGTAATTGCTAGTTGAGAACTGATAGAACCAGAGCTTTGTTTCCCCCTCTGACCATTTGTGACTCGTGTTATGGTTGGTGAATGTTGACCACCCATATGGAAATTATTTGGTCATGGTCAGTGACATATTGATGCCCCCAATGTTGCTGCGTCCTCGATTTTCTCTGTGGATGTCTGTGCTCCATGCTACGCCGCGGATCAGGCACTTTCACCACCACCACTATGCACGTCCGACACGCAACTATACTCCCGTGTTAACGTAAGACTGCGAACGACTCTGCGGACTGCAGGTCTGGACTTCTGCATGGGGACCTCACCGATGTGTGACACTCCGCGGTCCACTTCTTCCCACACGGGAGTCCACCACCTCGTGGCGTCCGACTCCTCTCCGCGGATCCCTTGTTCCGTGGACGTGTGCAAGCAAGGGACACCGCCGGCAGCCCACTCCACCCGGACGTTCGGTTCTTCACGCACTTAATCCCGCAGTCTGCGGACCGGACTCCGAGAGCAACTGAAAGGCAAGAGGGCGATGGACGGGGAACAGAGGTGAGAGTGGGAGAACGTCTTTGATCAAAAGCTGTAATGCGGAGTACACAGAATGCTCAGGAAGCAAGCAAGTCTGAGTTGCACTTGTGTTACTGCTATTGAGGCCCTTTTCTACTTGGGACTCCGCACGGCGTATTTACACGCCGCCGGTCTCATCCCTCTCACATTATCCTCGTTCCTCCTACTTGGACTCCACGCGGTGCGGCTACGCACTGCGGGTCTCGTCCCCAAGCACACACACACATTGCCTATCTCCTGCTGGCCACTTCCTTCATCCGCGGCTCGTGCTCGCGGTTCTTTATGTTCTTCCTTGAAACTTTGTCTTCCGCGGTGCGTCTCCAGGGGTTCCTGCGTGATCAATGCTGGGTCACCCATGCTGATTGGATGTTTCTCCCCTGATTGCCCGGTTTCTCCGCCGCCATGCCTGTGCCTTTGTCAGTAACTGCGGATCCTGCCGCGGCTTGCGCTTGTTCTCCTTGCACCGCGGATTTTCCCGCCACCGCTTCCCGCTTCGTCACAAGTGCTTGCATTATAGGAACCGCCGCAGGCGTGTTGTATTAGCCTGCGGCAACCCTCCTGCAGGCACCCTGGTCTTTGCCTTCCCTGGATCCCGCGCTACCCCTCACTCAACCGCGTCCGCGAGAGCCAACATCCTGCGCGCGGATCTTAGGCTGTCCCGATTCCCATTCCGCGGGTTGCCTCTTCTGCGGAGCTGCGGCAGAATTGTGCTTGACACTGATGCCCCAAACCCCCTATTTTTTGAGACTCTGCCCCAGAGTCTCTCAACAAGTCTTCCGCGTGAAGTACTTGCGGGGTTTGGGGCGGTCCTGTTCCTCGCATGGCCTGCAGTACTTTTCCACCGTCCCTCCCTTCTGCTAGAGCTTCACCGCGCACTCATCGTGAACGGAGAGTCTGCATCCTTCACACAGCGTCCCCATCGTGGGCGCATCGACCAGCTTCTTGCATGAGGAGCAGTGTGGCACGCGTTTGTACTTCTTGCAGCTCGAGCATCAGTAGATCTTCTTGCCTTCGCTGCTCTGCCCCACTTCTTCGGCACAGGACTCATGCGCAATGCCTCCGCAATGCTCGCATCGATAGACTTTCCCCTCCATTCTTCCGAAGCAGTTGTCTCCGGTGCAGGTGCGCTTGTTGGAGAACTTCCACTTGATCCTCCGCGGCTTGTTGCAACAACTGCTGCAGGTACGGATGCCTTCCTTCCCGCGCTCTCCACATCGCAGGTGACACATGGTCCGAACATCCCGCGGGGTTTGCCGGACTCGGTCAGATCTGCTTTGCATCCCGCGCAGAGTGGGGCCAGGGTCTTGGTGGCGTAGGACAGCAAAGCCCCTCCTTTCACGATTGCCATCCCCACACATTTGTGGCACTGCCCTGCCCAAATCGAGTCTCCCGACACAAGACAGCTCTGATGGGTCATCCTATGGTAGTGGGTACAGTATTTGCCCTTGCTGACGGTTTTCACGCAGGTGGGACAGCTCTCCGCGGTTGCCTTGGGTGAGTCTTGCTCCTCCTTGTCCTCCGAGTCCACCTCCTCCCCTTCTGCAGTCACGCGCGGCGGCTTTCGCACCCCGCGCTACTGCTTGAATTCTCGACGGCACCGTCTGCATCTCTTTGGTCTGCTGTGCTCCCCTTTGTCGTTCTGTGGCTGCTCTAGGCATTGCTCACATATCATGCGGTGGCAGCCTTCGCAGTCTTGCACCCGCCTGCCCCAACGGTGCCCACATTGGGCACACGTCTGGCGTTCCTTCTCCCTCCGTGCCTTCTCTGCCGCCGCCATCTGGCCTTCCTCTTGACACCGCCGCATTGTGGCCCCTATGGCCGTGCGGGGCCCCTGCCGTGCCTCTGCCTTCTCCTTTTCATCTTCCTCCTCATCCTCATCCTCCGGGTCCCATCTCCCACGGGCCTCTCCTTCCCCGACGTCTGGGCCGGCTCCTTCGTCCCCTTTTTTCTATCCCGCTTCCTCCTCTCAGCCCTCGCTGAGACATCGTAGGCAGGTACGGGTTAGCTCGATGCAGCTTTCGGCCAGCCCCTAGTGTACCGGTTGGCCGCAGACACGGCAGACGACCTTCAAGAGCAACTCCTCAGGCAGGTTTTCCCCACAGACTGCAGAGGGGCCCGTGTAGGTAGTCAGGGTGCGGGGGCTCATGGGAGCACCTTTTCACAGAGTGGCGGTGGACACTCTTGGAGTCATGTCTTCGATGCCCGTTTGCTGTGACCCTGACTGTTGCTGCCGTTCCTGCTACTACTCCTGCTACTCTTGCTGCTCCCACGGCTCCTGTTGCTGCTGGCCCCTTGATTCTTGCACTTGCTGCCCCTGTCCCTCTCGCCCTCCTCCCACGGAAACCTCTTGCACGTCAGAGCCATCCGTCCGTTCATCCTCCTAAGGCTCTTGACTCCACTTCTCCTCTTGCTCCAACACCTGAGTCTTGCACTGCTCCAGCACCTCCTCTGCGCGCCACCCCCTTGATCCCTTGCGTGCCTCCAGCGGCAGGAGTTCTCCACCTGTGCCTGGTATGTGCGTATGCCAGGCCGGGGGCAGCAGGACAAACTCTGTCGCAGGGTAACTCCGCTCACTGAATCCATCTGGCCCCTCCAGCCACACTCGTCCAGCGTCAATCGCAGCCACATGGTACACCTGCCGCGCTCCTTCTGCTTCACGCCCTGCACCTGGGAATGGACGGAGATACACCAGGTTCCCTTCCTCGATTGCCCGGTGGTTGAGGCGTCGGTTGGCAGCGTCGCATCCGTGCCAGGCAGAAACCGAGGCTCGAAAACGTGCCTCGGCCCTCACAGCGGAGATCTTCTGGCACCGCGCCCGGTACCACTCGTGCACCTCCTTATCCCTCGCCAGCTCCCGCTCCTCCTCCGAGCGGTCATACTGCTGTTGCTCCGGGTCGAGTGGCAGCAGTAGTGGGGATTGCGGCATGCCTAGTGCCGCGCGCGGAGGTTACCGAAAGAGGAGGGCATGTGGCGAGAATGTCTTGGCGCGGCTGGGGGTGATGTTGATGAAGTGCACGGTCTTTTTTAGTGTCTCCTCCCAATCTCTGACCTCCGCGGTGGCCACCGCCTGCTCCAGAATCTCGTGCACCCGTTTGACTTGACCTTGGGATTGAGGTCGGTACCGTCCAGAATGCACATGCTACACCCCCCATTAGACGAGCTCCTCGCAGAATGCTCCTGCGAGCTCGGTGCCGTTGTCAGTGTGCACCACGCGACACCCTCCAAAGCGGTATAATATCTCCTCCCGGATGAAGCGTGCTGCTAGCTTAGAGGACTTGTCAGGGACAGCCTGGACCCACGTGTATTTGGTGAAGTGGTCCACCGCTGCAATCCAATACCATTCTCCTTAGGCGCCGCGGGGACGAGGTCCGTGAAAGTCGATGATGATGCAGTCCAAGGGTTCACCGATGGGAGAGGGGAGGAAGAGCAACATGTCCCGCGGCGTGATTTTGCGGTGTCGCTCGCATGGTGCGCAGTGTTGCACCACTTCTTTCACAATCGCCAGGAGGTTCGGTATGTGCAGGATGGGGGTGAGGCGCTCCTTGAGTGCTTGGACGCTAGAGTGGTGGTGTTGATGGTAGGCCTCGACCACCGCCTTCTGCATGGTGGGCAGGGGCACCCACAAGATCTGCGGCTTGGGCCGCCATAGGCGGCCGCCTTCCCACGCGTACTGCTCATAGGTGATGGCAAGGTCATCCTTCTTCTGCCTATCATACTCCACCCTCATCTGAGCCCCCAGGGTCTTGTACACCTTGTCCGCCTCCGCTTTTTGCTACTCCTTGGTTGTGGCGTGGAGCACGATGTGCGCGGTTTGCCAGATTCTCCAGTCCTGCGTCTCGACTGGTCCCTTCGCCTTTCCCGCCTTCCCCACGGCAGCTTCTCCCGGCTTCCTCTTCTTCTCCTTCTCCAGCGCCGGCAGCCCCTGGGCCCGCCTTGCGTCCTGTTCCGCCTTCATTGCTTGCAAGCGCTGTTGATTGCTCTCGTCATAGGCGGGAGGCTCTCTGTCCCAGATGTCCGGGGTTGGGAAGAGGCGCAAGATCCCCATCACGCGGAGCTCCCCTTCGTCCCATTGACTTCGCAGTCCCACTTCAGGCACTGCTCCATGCCGCCGGCTTCGTGCTCTACGGACCTCACCTGCCTCTGGCTCTGCTTTTTGCTCCGGCGCTACCTCGGTGAGTGGCAGCAAGCCCCGCCACTTTCCGATGGGCTACTCCTCATCGGGCTGTGGTGACTTGCTGAGCTCCGATATCACCACTTCACCTGTCTTTTTCTTCCCCGCCGTGCCTTCCCTGGCCCTTTGCTTTTGTTGCGTTGTGGTGCCCGCGCCCCCCAAGAGGGTTTGAAGTTGAGTTGGGACCGAGCCCGCGGGCAGTGGGATGTTGCGAGATACTGCCAGGAGCAGCTCCATTGCCTGGGCGACGTTCCGATGGACCAGTGGTAGTTGTCTTGGGGAGGTTGCCGCTGCTTGCTGCGTTTGGCGGAGGGCGCGGCTGTGGGACTATCTTCCCGGGTTTGCTTGTCCTGTCCCTTGCGCCTAGAAGTCGGCGTGGTTTCCGTGGAGGTTGGCGGAGGTCGTGGCGTTGAAGCAGCCTTCCTGCTGGCAACCACGGATGCCACGGCTCTTCTGGCCGCGCTCTGAAGCTCGGCCTGCTTGTTGAGCAGAGTGGCTGACAGAGTTGGCTGTGGAGTGTTTTTTATGCTTCTTGCCTAACTGCCACAGCTTTTGCATGTGCTCGCACGTCCTGCGCCATTCTTCCGCCCTCCCTCCGTGCCATGGCATGCCTACCTGCCACCTGCTCCCTTGCTACTTGTCCAGCTGCTGCCTCAGCTGCTGCTATCGCTGCCTCGACAGCCGCTGCCTCATCTTGTGTTGTGATCCCCTCTTTCAGCTCCATTTCCGCGATGACCTGTGCTCCTCCCATTTCCGCCTCCTTTTGCGCAGCAGCCTTATCCTCTGGAGGTGCTTGTTCAGCCGCAGTTCTGTTCCTGCGGTTAGTTGCGCCACCACTTGTTCCACTGTCTCTTGTGCCCTCTGCCTTTGTTCTTCCGCCATCCCTTGCCAGAGTTCTGGTTTGGCTGGTCATCGTGCGTGGTATCCACACCGTGCCACAACTCATTGAAGGTCCTTGTGCTTGCTAGTTGATACCTGGTGTTCCCAAACCATTGTTTCCCCATCAGACCGTTTTTGACTCGTACTATGAGTTGTCAATGTTAACCACACATAGCGGATTTCTTTGGCCAATGGCAGTACATATGCCTACTTTGGTCGGTCATTGTGCATGGTAGCCATACCGTGCTACTACTGATTGAAGGTCGTTGTACTTGTTAGTTGAGAACTGATAACCCCAGACCATTGTTTCCCCATCTGACCGTTTATGACTCGTGTTATGGTTGGTGAACGTTGACCGTCCATATTCAAATTCATTGGTCATGGTCAGTGACATGTGCCTAGTTTGGTTGTTTGGTGCGCATAGTAGCCACACTGTGCCACTACGTATTGAAGTCCTTTGTCCTTTCTAGTCGATACATAGGGTTCCCAAACCATTGTCTCTCCCTCTGACCATTTGTCACTCGTGTTATGAGTTGTCAAATTTACCACACATAGTGGACTTTTCAGTCATAGTTAGTGACGTATGAATCCTTTGGTTGGTCACTGTGCACGCTAGCCACACGGTGCCACTACTTGTTGAAGGTCTTTGTACTTTCTAGTTTATAACTTGTGTTCCAAACCCATTGTTTCCCCCTCTGACCATTTGTTACTCGTGTTATGGATTGTGAACGTTTACCACCCATATTGAAATTATTTCGTCATGGTCAGTGACATATGCCTAGTTGCGTTTGTCACTATACATGGTTACCATGCCATGTCACCACGTATTGAAGATCTTTGTGCTTTCTGGTTGATAGCTAGTCTTTCGAAACTCTTGTTACCCCCTCTGACTATCTGTGACTCGTGTTGTGAGTTGTCGGCATCGTTCACATGAAGTGAAATTCTTTGATCACGATCAGTGACATATGCATACTTTGGTTGTTAAGTGTGCATTGTAGCCACACTGTGCCACTACATACTGAAGGTATTTGTACTTGCTATTCGATAACTAGTATTCACAAACCATTATCTTCCACTCTGACCATTTGTGACTCTTGTTATGAGTTGTTTAAGTTTACCACACATAGTGACATTCTTTGGGCATGGTCAGTGACATGCCTACTTTGGCTGGTCGTCGTGCATGGTATCCACACCATGCCACAACTTGTTGAAGGTATTTTTGCTCGCTAGTTGACACCTGGTGTTCCCAAACCATTGTTCCCCCCTCTGACCGTTTGTGACTCGTATTATGAGTTGTCAACGTTGACCACACACAGCGGATTTCTTTCGTCAAAGGCAGTACATGTACCTACTTTGGTCGGTCATTGTGCATGGTAGCCACACAGTGCTATTACTCATTGAAGGTCGCTGTACTGACTATTTGAGAACTGATATTCTTAGACCATTGTTTCCCCCTCTGACCGTTTGTGACTCGTGTTATGGTTGGTGAACGTTGACCACCCATATTGAAATTCTTTGGTCATGGTCAGTGACATATACCTAGTTTGGTTGTTTGGTGCGCATAGTAGCCACACCGTGGCACTACGTATTGAAGTTCTTTGTCCTTTCTAGTCGACACATAGGGTTCTCAAACCATTGTCACTCCATCCGACCATTTGTGACTCGTGTTATGAGTTGTCAATTTTGACCACACATAGTGGGCTTCTTCAGTCATAGTCAGTGACATATGAATCCTTTGGTTGGTCACTGTGTACGCTAGCCACACCGTGCCACTCCTTGTTGAAGGTCTTTGTACTTTCTAGTTGATAACTAGTGTTCCAAACCCATTGTTTCCCCCTCCGACCATTTTTGACTCGTGTTATGGGTTGTGAACATTGACCACCCATATTGAAATCCTTTGGTCATGCTCAGTGACATATGTTTAGTTGGATTTGTCACTGTACATGGGAACCATGCCGTGTCACTACGTATTGAAGGTCTTTGTGCTTTGTGGATGATAGCTAGTCTTTCCAAACCATTGTTACCCCCTCTGACTATATGTGACTCGTGTTGTGAGTTGTCGACGTTGACCAAATGAAGTGAAATACTTTGGTCATGGTCAGTGACATATGCATACTTTGGTTGCTCACTGTGCATTGTAGCCACACTGTGCCACTACATATTGAAGGTATTTGTACTTGCTATTCAATGACTAGTATTCACAAACCATTATCTTCCACTCTGACAATTTCTGACTCCTGTTATGAGTTGTCAAAGGTTACCACACATAGTGACATTTGTTGGTCATGGTCAGTGACATATGCCTACTCTGTTTGGTCATCGTGCATGGTATCCACACCGTGCCACAACTTATTGAAGGTCCTTGTACTTGCTAGCTGATACCTGGTATTCCCAAACCATTCTTTCCCCCTCTGACCGTTTGTGACTCGTATTATGAGTTGTCAACGTTGACCACCCACAGCGAATTTCTTTCGTCAAAGGCTGTACATGTGCCTACTTTGGTCGGTCATTGTGCATGGTAGCCACACCGTGCTACTTCTCATTGAAGGTCGTTGTACTTGCTAGCTGAGAACTGATATTCCCATACCATTGTTTCCCCCTCTGCCCGTTGTTGACTTGTGTTATGTTTGGTGAACATTGACCGTCCATATTGAAATTGTTTGGTCATGGTCAGTGACATATGCCTAGTTTGGTTGTTTGGTGTGCATTGTAGCCACACCGTGCCACTACGTATTGACGTTACTTGTCCTTTCTAGTCGGTACATAGGGTTCCCAAACCATTGTCTCTCCCTCAGACCATCTGTGACTCGTGTTATGAGTTGTCAATGTTGACCACACATACTGGACTTCTTCGGTCATATTAAGTGACGTGTGCATCCTTTGGTTGGTCAATGTGCATGCTAGCCACAACGTGCGACTACTTGTTGAAGGTCTTTGTACTTGCTAGTTGATAACTAGTGTTCCGAACCCATTGTTTCCCCATCTGACCATTTGTGACTCGTGTTATGGGTTGTGAACATTGACCACCAATGTTGAAATTCCTTTGGTCATGGTTAGTGACATATGCCTAGTTTGGTTTGTCACTGTACATGGTTACCACGCCGTGTCACTATGTCTTGAAGGTCTTTGTGCTTTCTAGTTGATAGCTAGTCCTTCCAAACCATTATTACCCCCCTCTGACTATCTGTGACTCGTGTTGTGAGATGCCAATGTTGCCACATGAAGTGAAATTTTTTGGTCATGGTCAGTGACATATGCATACTCTGGTTTTTCACTGTGCATGGTAGCCATACTGTGCCACTACATATTGAAGGTATCTATACTTGCTAGTCGATAACTAGTATTTACAAAGCATTACATTCCACTCTGACCATTTGTGACTCGTGTTATGAGTTATCAAAGTTTACCACGCATAGTGAGATTATTTGGTCATGGTCAGTGACATATGCCTACTTTGGTTGGTCATCGTGCATGGTATCCACACCATGCCACAACTTGTTGAAGGTCCTTGTGCTTGCTAGTTGATACTTGGTGTTCCGAAACCATTGTTTGCCCCTCTGACCATTTGTGACTCGTATGATGAGTTGTCAACGTTGACCACACACAGCGGATTTTTTTGGTCAAAGGCAGTACATATGCCTACTTTGGTCGGTCATTGTGCATGGTAGCCACACCGTGCTACTACTTATTGAAGCTCGTTGTACTTGATGGTCGAAAACTGATATTCCCAGACCTTTGTTTCCCCCTCTGACCATTTGTGACTCGTGTTATGGTTGGTGAACGTTGACAACCCACATTGAAATTATTTGGTCATGGTCAGTGCCATATGCCTAGTTTGGTTGTTTGGTGTGCATAGTAGCCACACCATGCCACTACGTATTGAAGATCTTTGTCCTTTCTAGTCGATACATATGGTTTCCAAACCATTGTATCTCCCTCTTACCATTTGTGACTCTTGTTATGATTTGTCAATGTTGACCACACATAATGGACTTCTGCGGTCATAGTCAGTGACGTATGCATCCTTTGGTTGGTCAATGTGCACACTAGCCACACCGTGCCACTACTTGTTGAAGGTATTTGTACTTGCTAGTTGATGACTAGTGTTCCCAACCCATTGTTCCCCCCCCCCCTGACCATTTTTTACTCCTGTTATGGGCTGTGAACGTTGACCATCCATATTGAAATTCTTCGGTCATGGTCAGTGACATATGCCTAGTTTGGTTTGTCATTGTACATGGTTACCACCCCGTGTCCCGGCTGTGACCCGGCTTTGGTTTATGTGACCCGGCTTTGGTTTCTGTGACCCGGCTTTGGTTTCTCTGACCCGGCGTTGGTTTCAGTGAATTGCCTCTGGTTTCTGTGACCCAGCTTTGGTTTTTGTGACCCGGCTATGGTTTCTGTGACGCGGCTTTAATTTCTTGGAACTGGCTTTGGTTTCTGTGACCTGGCTTTCATTAATCTGACCTGGCTTTGGTTTTTGTGACCCAACTTTGGTTTGTGTGACCCGGCTTTGCTTTCAGTGACCCGGCTTTGTTTTCCGTGACTCGGCTTTGGTTTCTGTGACCCGGCTTTGGTTGATGTGACCCAGCGTTGGTTTATGTGACCCGGCTTTGGTTTCTGTGACCCCGCTTTTCAGCTGCATCGCCAGAGCGCTCATTCTATGACTCAGGACCACCAGACTCAGCACATCACAATTTGACCGAAGAAGAGTTTGTGACTGAAGAGTTGGCCATGTGTTCCTTTGACAGTGCCCTTCTCCTGGCTGCTGGCATCTTGGCGTGGATCATAGACTCTGGGTGTATGAAACAAATGACCAGCAAAAAGGACTGGTTTATCAACTTCAAGCGCTTTCTGACGCCACGAAAAGTCCGCCTTGGTGACCGAAGAACGATCCTGGCCTACGGGCAAGGGACAGTCAAAGTTGGGATTAAGTGCAATAGAAAACCGGCAACAAGGACCTTTGAGGACGTGCTCTATATTCCAGATCTTGCGGCAAATCTTCTTTCAGTGACCAAGCTCAATGACAAAGGCTTCAAAGTTGTGTTTGACACTAACAAGAAATGCAAGGTGTACAACCAAGCATCTCAATTGGCAGCCGTGGCTAATCGGATGGGAAATCTGACCATCCTTGACACCAGTGAACCATCAAGACATTCAGCAACGCAAGAGATGGCTTTTGTGGCTTCTGCCCATACACAGACAAAGACACCTTTGGCAAATCCAGTAGAACTTTGGCACAAGCGGCTGGCACACGTCAGCTATTCAACTCCAACCAAAATGGCTCCAGATTTAGTTGCTCATGATCTTCCGGACAACCTGCTGCAAGACACAGAAGCACTCATGTGCAACGGCGGCATCACAAGCAAACAACATCAAGCGTCTTTTCAAACACTTCCGTCACACAGAATTCATGCGTGCATGGAACTCATACACATGGATCTGTGCTATATCAAGGAAGGCTCTCTCTCCAACAAGCACTATTTCCTCGTCAGTCTGGATGACTACTCACACATGGTCTGGACTCGGATTCTCCGCTTCAAATCTGATGCTGTTGAAGAAATCAAAGCCTGGGTTTGACGGGTTGAAAACGAAACCAGCCTGACCATCAAGAAGATCCGAACTGACAACTGAACAGAGTTTGTCAACCGCAATCTCAAGGCCTTCTATGAAGAAAGAGGCATTCAGCATCAAACCACAGTGCAATACACTCCACAGCAGAATGGCAAAGCTGAGAGGATGAATCAGACCCTCCTTGAAAGAGTCCGGACTATGCTTCATACAGCCGGCCTCTCATCCGCGTTCTGGGCTGAAGTTGTTCAAACCGCAGCATACATCACAAATTGTCTTCCTACAACTAAGCTGCCTGCAGGTACCTCCACACCCTACGAAGCATGGACAGGTAACAAGTCGTATATGGGGCACATTCGTATCTTTGGCTGCACAGCGCATGCTTGGATCCGCCGAGAAGAGCGCTCCAAACTGGACCCACGTTCTAAAGTCTGTATCCTCCTTGGATATGAGACACGTGACATCTATCGACTCTGGGATCCAGACTCCAAACGTGTAATTTGTAGCAGGCAGCCCATCTTTGACGAAAGCTTCTTCAACCGTGCACATGATGCAACACCACCAGCAGTTACACCCACTGTCTACATTGAAACAACGCCACCACCTCTGCAGAAATTCTCTGTCGATCCATCATCCGATGATAACGCTGGCGTTTTCCCTCCTGTGGTTCTAGAGGAACATCATCATGCTCTCGCTGCCTCGCTGAAGGACACCACAAACACCTTGTCACAATCAGGACTGCGGCGGTCCGCCAGATTTACCAGACCTCCGACTTTTCTTCAACTTGGTTTTCTGTCTACAACCGAGCTCTCTACCGACGACGATCTTAATCACACGGCACTGCTCACACAAGTGGTGGATCCCACCAGCTTCAAAGATCCTATGCATCGGCCACATGCAGACCTATGGCGTCAAGCAGCTCAAGAGGAGTTATCTCAGCTTCAGAAACAGCACACATGGGATCTGGTCCCACGACCACCCAACACACCCATTGTCACATGTAAGTGGCTGTTCAAGACCAAGCTGACCAGTGCAGGTACACCTGATCGCCACAAGGCACGTCTATTCGCGCGAGGTTTCAGCCAAGTTCTTTGAGTAAACAAACAAGACACTTTTGCACCAGTGGCCAAATATTCATCCATCAGGGTGATTATCTCTCTAGCCGCCAACAACAAGTGGCATCTTCATGAGATGGATGTCAATAGTGCTTTCCTTAACGATGACCTCAAAGAGGTCATCTACATGACCCAACCAGAAGGTTTTGTGTCCCCATATCACCCCGACCATGTCTGCAAACTCAACAAGTCATTGTATGGTCTCAAACAAGCTCCGCGACAGTGGAACTTGAAGATCCATGAGTTTTTTCTGGTCCAAGGTCGCCAACGCATGCACTCTGACCGCTCCATGTATTCTTGCGGCGGGTCCAACCTACTTGGTGTTATCCTTTACGTGGACGACCTGATTCTGTTTGGACCGTCCCTCTCTGTCCTGGATACTCTCAAACAGCAGCTTTCACGCCGCTGTGAGATGACTGATATGGGGCCTCTCAAGTACTACCTTGGAATTCAGATCACCCATGACTTCCTGCACGGTCATGTAACACTCATCGAGGCCACTTATGCTCAACATGTGGCTGACAAATTCGGACTTGGCACATCCACTTCTCAACCTAGTCCACTCTCCAAGGATCATGGCCTCACCAAACCAGTCACCGCACCCACAGCCTTGGCTTCCTCCGACGATGTCCAAGCCTTCCCGCGCATGGTGGGCTCCCTGATGTACTCTTCCGTGGCTACCCGACCTGACCTTTCCTTTGCTATTGATCTCCTCAGCCAAGGATGTCAGCGCCCTACTGCTGCTCACGCCATGGCTTCCAAGCGCAGCATTCGCTACCTCCGTGGATCCTCTACTCTTGTGATTCGCTACTCCTCTGGCAACAATGTTCTCCAAGGATTCTGTGATGCTGATCTCTCTGGTGATCAGACCACCAGCCGCTCCACCTCTGGGTATGTATTTCTTCTCAACGGTGGACCAGTCAGCTGGCGCAGCAAGAAGCAATCTGTGGTCGCTCTCTCTTCCACGGAAGCTGAGTACATTGCTGAGTGCGAATGCACCAGGGAAGCAGTCTGGCTACGTATGCTTCTGAGCGAGCTTGGCTTCAATCAACTTGAGCCTACGCCCATCCATCATGACAACAAAGGGGCTATCGCTCTCTCAGAGGATCCCGTTCTTCATGACCGCACCAAACATGTTCGTCGGCAATACCACTACGTTTGCGATGCTATTGCGGAGGGTGAAGTCGTCATGCACTACGTCCCCACTGTCCATAAAACTGCTGATATCTTCACCAAGGCTCTCTCTGCCGATCGTCATGCTCATCTCTGCACTCGCATGGGTCTTCTCTCCTCCTCTTGACTCTCCTCGGCGTGTCTATCTCTTCTATTGGTTCCTTTTGCTGCCGCTCCTTCCCGGTGCTCTCTTTCCGTTCCCCCCATGTGAGGCGTTGGAATGGACAGAGAGTGCTCTCGGTGGGACCGTCGTTGCTTCCCGTTTCTGTGCCCCCCATATGAGGCGTTGGCCCGGACGCAGGTTGCGCGCGACCGTTCTCCCCACCTCCCTGTGCTTCTGCCTGCCGCTGCTCTCTCTCTCTCTTGCTGCACCTTTTGTTCCTCTCGCGCTTCGATCCTCGTAACACGACAACGCCCTCTCCAGCTGGGTTGTAGTAGATGGAGCTGGTGCGAAAGAATGAGTGCCAGGCCTCTCGTCAAACTGAACACTGCGACTGCGAAAGGTGGTCTTGGTTACAGGGTCATAGAGGCGGTAGGCCTGACCAGCCGCTTCGTACCCAACAAGGATTCCCTTGCGAAAATGCGGATCCAGTTTTTCGCGGCGAGAGGGATGGACCCAGGCATAGCTGGTGCAGCCAAAGACGCGCAGATAACTGACATCAGGCCGATGTCCAGTCCATGCCTGAAAAGGCAAGATGGAGTCTGCAAGCTGCCGACAAGGTAGAAGGTTATGAAGATGTGCTGCTGTGTTGATAGCCTCAGCCCAGAAGGTGTGCGGCAGACGGGCATCATGGAGCATAGCTCTCGCTTTGTCCAGCAGGGTGCGATTCATCCTTTCGAGGCAGCCATTCTGCTGCGGGGTGAGAGGAATTGTTGTCTCTTGTTTGATACCCTTGGACTTGCAGAAGGTGCTGATAGTGGTGTTCAGAAACTCTGTTCCGTTGTCGGATCTGAACCATTTTATAGTGACATCGGTCTCATTCTCAATCAACTTGGTCCAGGAGATAATGATGTCAGCTGCCTCGGACTTTTTGCGCAGAAAATGAACCCATGTGTAGTGAGTCTTATCATCGGTCAGAACCAGAAAGTAATGCTTGCGTGAGATTGACCCTGTCGGAATGGGGCACAGGTCCATGTGGATGAGCTCAAGACGGTTGGTGCTGTGATGAGGAGGATGACTCTCAGAGTGTGCTTGGCTCTGTTTACCAGCAAGGCACCCTTCACAGACATGGCCAGCTGCAGGAGTGGAGACTGCAGTGGGAAGGGAGTGAGCCATCTTCTTTTGAACCATGATTGACACAATGGAGCAGCCAACATGTCCGAGTCGCCTGTGCCAGAGTTCTGTGGGGCTCTGACTGGGAGCAGGGATTGAAATCGAGGCCTCAACTCCATCAGTCGCTGTTGCAAAAACCAGTTCAGGCTGAGTGATGTCAGGGTTGTCATCAACGGTGTGTAAAATAGTCATGTTCCCCCTTCTGCTGGCAGTGACTGCAACATCGCCAGAGGCGGTATAGATGTTGCAGCTCTTGTCAAGGTCAAATATCACTCTGAGTTTTTTTGTCGTTGAGCTTGGTCATGGACAGAAGGTTTGCTGAGAGGTCTGGTACAAACAACACATCATGAAGCAGTCTGGTCACCGTGTGGCCTTTGACCATGATGTTGATGTGCATTGTTCTGGTTCCTGTAGCAGGGATGATGCGTCCATCACCAAGTTTGACGGCCTTTGGTGGGTTGATGGGAACAAGATGGGTGAACCAGGACTTGTTGCTGGTCATGTGCCTGGTACAGCCTGGATCAATGATCCAAGCCAACACTCCGGCTGCAAGTACAAACACACTGTCAATGGTACAAAATGCCACTTCCTCAAGGGCAATTTTTCTTGATGGCAAAAACTCCGAAGAAGACCCTGGAGGTACCATTGGCTGGTCAAGAGAATCGTTCAAATACACGTCTGAAATTGGAGTCAGCAATGCTGCAGCAGCTGGTGAAGAAGGAGGCGAACCAGATCCTTGGCTGAGTGTGTCCTGAGCAATCATTGCCTGCTGAGAATGTGGTCTGAACCTTGCTCTATTGGGGCAAAAACGGTTGACATGTCCAAGATTGCCGCAGTTCTAGCATTGTACGTTTGCCATGGCCCTGTGTCAATTTTCTGGAGATCCAAAAGGGGCGTTCTGGCGTGCACAATGTTGTCTTGGTGGTGTGCCTTGAGCTTGATGTACTGGTGTGCTCATGGTGGCCAGTCTGCCTTGTCCATAACCTGTTCCACAAGTTGAAACATGTTGGCCAGAGAAATTGCGTTTCTGGCCTCCCTTCTAGAATCTGGAGTACAGTGCGGATTCAGGGCCACTGCTTTCTCTGATGAACTTTTATTCTGCTCGGAGTATGGAGTCACACACTCTCTCCTGAGTGAGTGTGAAATATGGAAGAGGTACCAGTTGTTGCTGTGGAACACGTTGTTGTTGTTGGTGTTGTTGACCTCCGCCTTGTCCTCCCAATGCTGCACCTGTATTGTTTTCAAGAAGTAGGAGCCGTTGTTCCTGTTGGTGGATCCTTGTTGCCTGCTGCTGAATTTCTCTGTCCACTGCCAATCCTTGTTCCTGAGAGACCAGAAGATGTTCAACAGTGCGCTTAAAGCGCTCTGGTTGACTTCCCAGCAGTTTGTGAACAACTTGAGATTCCGGAATAGCCTGCCCCATGAGGGCAATGCGCTCTACAAGAGCCTTCAGATGGGCAACATGATCATCAGTCTTGGTGTTTTCCTCCATCTTGAGATAGTAAAAATCGTTGAGCAGGGCCATCTTCTCTTGTTCACTGATCTTGTC
Organism: Penium margaritaceum; assembly: GCA_023375785.1. Lineage (NCBI taxonomy): Eukaryota > Viridiplantae > Streptophyta > Zygnematophyceae > Desmidiales > Peniaceae > Penium > Penium margaritaceum. The sequence continues at coordinate 85,057 of SZWC01005925.1, forward strand.
ATACCAATCTTTGAGCCGCATCCAGGCAATCCTTGGATTGAAGTCAAGGTTTCCAGCTCGAATCAAGAATTATAGTATTTCAGTCACTTGTATAGCCATAAGTGCAAACGACTGCTACTCCTTCCGCTTCCATGCTGATGCTTGTTCAGGCGTTGGATTTTGTGGTAGCCTTTTGGTTGGCGGATCTGAGACAACCCCCCATAGCCCTTTGGCCAAGAACACCATCCGCATGTTTAATGAGAACTTACGGTACTTGTCCCCATCAAATACATCAACCTTGAAATGATCTCCCACTGATCCACCCGCCATGGTGGTCAGTTGCATCACAGACGCGGCAAGCGCCGCTGCTTCAGTTCTGCTTCTGCTCACACCGTCTTGTACGATCAGAAAGCCAGATCTATTCAAGGTTGATTCAAGAGTATGGCACACCTACTCTGATACCAAATGAAGAAATATGGATCTTAGAATGCCATCTTGAATAACTACTTGACAGTCGGAACCAGCCACAAATTACCAGCACTCAAAACCAGTCATCTGACAATAACACCAGTGTGCTACCCAGTGGCACCAGAGAGGAGAATCTGGTTATGAGCAGGAATACAACTGGACAGATTAAATTGCTCCTAGTCTCGTATCTAGCTTATCTACTCCAGAGCTTTGTACGGTCCTCGTCTTTGCTCGCACCGCAACTCCCTGTGTGATCCACAGTTCGAGACGCCAGTCTGCCGGCGTGAGACGGCAGTGCTCGCCTTAAGATGCGATCACACTCCGATGATTCCTCGCTGGCATAGTCTCCCCTCGTTTGGCGATCCTCCTTTATTCATCCGTTTGTCGCCAGCCGTGGATCTTCTTTTCTTCGGAGGTCGTCCACCGTATATTACTCTTTGATAATGGATTGATAGATCCATCATCGAAAGTAGTCCGATGAGTGTCCGGTATCCTTTGCACTCTCCCTGGACACCTCGCTCCGTCTTGCTTCTTTTTCGTTTTCCATTGGATACACACAGAGAAAAACCTAAATCTAGTTTTTCTAACAGTGTGCAACTAGGGCGCAACTAGGGCGCAACAACGGCGCAACTAGGGCGGAACTAGGGCGCAACTAGGGTGCAACTAGGGCGCAACTAGGGTGCAACTAGGGCGCAACTAGGGCGCAACTAGGGCGCAACTAGGGCGCAACTAGGGCGCAACTAGGGCGCAACTAGGGCACAACTACGGCGCAACTAGGGCGCAACTAGGGCGCAGCTAGGGCGCAACTAGGGCGCAACTAGGGTGCAAGTAGGGCGCAAGTAGGGTGCAACTAGGGCACAACTAAGGCGCAACTAGGACGCAACTAGGGTGCAAGTAGGGCGCAACTAGGACGCAACTAGAGCGTAACTAGATCGCAACTAGGGCACAACTAGGGCACAACTAGGACGCAACTAGGGCGCAACTAGTGCCCACCTAGGGCGCAACTAGGGCCCAACTAGGGCGCAACAAGGGGGCAACGAGGGCGCAACTAGGGCGAGACGAGGCCGCAACAAGGGCGCAACTAGGGCGCAGCTAGGGTGCAACTAGGGCGCAACTAGGGTGTAACTATGGCGCATCTAGGGTGCAACTAGGGTGCAACTAGGGCACAACTAGGACACAACTAGGACGCAACTAGGTCGCAACTAGGACGCAAGTAGGGCGTAACTAGGGCGCAACTAGGGCGCTACCGGGGCGCAACCAGGGCACAACTAGGGCGCAACTAGGGCACAACTAGGGTGCAACTAGGGCGCAACTAGGATACAACTAGTGTGCAAGTTGTGCGCAACTAAGGCGCAACTAAGGCGCAACTAGCGCGCAAGTAGGGCACAAGTAGGACGCAACTAGGGTGCAATCAGGGCACAACTAGGGCATAACTAGTGCCCAACTAAGGCACAACTAGGGCGCAAGAAGGGTGCCAGTAGGGCGCAAGTATGTTGCAATAAGGGCGTAAATAGGGTGCAACTAGTGCGCAACTAGGGCGCAATTAGGGCGTAACTAGGTCGTGACCAGGGCGCGACTAGGGCGCAACTAGGTCGTGACTAGGGCACAAATCAACACCCTGTCGCAAATCAACACCCTGTCGGAAATCAGCACCTTGTCGCAAATCAACACCATGTCAGAAATCAACACCCTGTCGCAAATCAACACCCTGTCGCAATACAACACCCTGTAGCAAATGAAAATCCTGCCGCAAATCAACACCCTAGGGTGCAACTAGGGCGCAACTAGGGCGCAACTAGGCTGCAACTAGAGCGCAACTGGGGCGCAACTATGGCGCAAATAGGGCGCAACTAAGGCGCAACTAGGGCGCAAATAGGGCACAAGTAGGACACAACTAGGGTGCAAGTAGGGTACAACTAGGGCGTAGCTAGTGCCCAACCGAGGCACAACTAGGGTGCAACTAGGGCGCAACTAAGACGCAACTAGGGTGCAAGTAGGGCGCAACTAGGGCGCAAGTAGGGTGCAAGTAGGAGCAACTAGGGCACAGCTAAGGTGCAACAAGGGCGCAACTAGGGCGCAACTAGGGCGCAACTAGGGCGCAACAAGGATGCAACTAGAGCACAACTAGGGCGCAACTAGGGCGCAACCAGAGCACAACTAGGGCGCAACTAGGGCGCAACTAGGACGTAACTAGGGCGCAACTAGAGCACAAGTAGGGTGCAACAAGGGCGCAACCAGGGCACAACTAAGGCGCAACGAGGATGCAACGAGGGCACAACTAGGGCGCAACTAGGGCGCAATTAGGGTGCCACTAGGGTGCAACAAGGGTGCAACTAGGGCGCAACTAGGGCAAAACTTGGGCACAACTAGGACGCAACGAGGTCGCAACTAGGGCGCAACTACGGCGCAACTAGGGCGCAAGTAGGGCGCAACTAGGGCGTAGCTAGTGCCCAACTGGGGCGCAACTAGGGCGCAAGTAGGACGTCACTAGGGTGTAAGTTTGGTGCAATAAGGGTGTAAGAAGGACGCAACTATGGTGCAACTAGGGCCCAACTAGGACGCACATAGGGCACAAGTAGGGCGCAACTAGGGCGCAACTAGGGCGCAAGTAGGGCTTAAGTAGGGCGCAAGTAGGGCGCAAGTAGGGCGCAACTATGGCGCAACTAGGACGCAACTACGGTGCAACTAGGGCGCAACTAGGGTGCAAGTAGTGTGTAAGTTGGGCGTAACTAGGGCGCAACTAGGGCGCAACTATGGCGCAAGTATGGCGTACCTAGAGCGCAACTAGGGTCCAACAAGGGCGCAACAAGGGTGCAACTAGGGCACAAGTAGGGTGCAATTAGGGTGCAACTAGGGCGCAAGTATGGCACAACTAGGGCGCAACTAGGGTGCAACTAAGGTGCAACTAGTGCAGAAGTTGGGCGCAATTAAGGCGCTACTAAGGCGGAACTAGCGCGCAAGTAGGGAAAAAATAGGATGCAACTAGCATGCAACTAGGGCACAACTAGGGCGTAGCTAGTGCCCAACTAAGGCACAACTAGGGCGCAAGTAGGGTACCAGAGGGCGCAAGTAGGGTGCAATAAGGGCGTGAATAGGGTGCAACTAGGGTGTAACTAGAACGCAACAAGGGCGCAACTAAGACGCAACCAGGGCGCGACTATGGCGCATCTAGGACGCAACTAGGGCGCAACTAGGGCACAACTAAGGCGCAACTAGGGCGTAACTAGGGCGCGACTAGGACGCAACTAGGATGCAACTAGGCCGCATCTAGGGCGCAACTAAGGCGCAACTAGGGTGCAAGGAGGACGCAACTAGGACGCAACTAGGGGACAACTAGGGCGTAGCTAGTGCCCAACCGAGGCGCAATGAGGGCGCAACTAGGGTGCAACTAGGGCGCAGCTAGGACGCAACTAGGGCGTAACTTGGGCGCAACTAGGGCGCAACTTGTGCGCAACTAGGGTGCAACTAGTGTGCAGGATGGGCGCAACTAGGGCGCAACTAAGGCGCAACTAGGGTGCAAGTAGGACGCAAGTAGGGCGCAACTAGGGAACAACTAGGACGTAGGTAGTGTCCAACTGAGGCGCAGCTAGGGCGCAAGTAGGCACCAGAAAGGCACACGTAGGGTGCAACTAGGGCACAACTAGGGCGCAACTAGGACGCAACTAGGGCGCAACTAGTGCGTAATTAGGGTGCAACTAGGGTGCAAGTAGGGCGCAACTAGGGCGCAACTAGGGTGCCCGGGTGCAACAAGGGTGCAACTAGGGGGCAACTAGGGCGCAACTATGACGGAAGTAGGGCACAACTAGGGCGCAAGTAGGGTACAACTAGGGCACAACTAGGGTGCAACTAGTGCGCAACTAGGGTGTATCTAGGGCGTGACTAGGGCGTGACTAGGGAGCGACTAGGGCACAACTAGGGCGTAAGTAGGGCGCAATTATGGTGCAACTGGGGGCAACTAGGGCGCAACTAGGGCCCAACTAGTGCGGAACTTGGGCGCAACTAGGGCGCAACTAGGGCCCAACTAGTGCGGAACTTGGGCGCAACTAGGGCGCAACTAGGGCCCAACTAGTGCGGAACTTGGGCGCAACTAGGGCGCAACTAGGGCCCAACTAGTGCGGAACTTGGGCGCAACTAGGGCGCAACTAGGGCCCAACTAGTGCGGAACTTGGGCGCAACTAGGGCGCAACTAGGGCCCAACTAGTGCGGAACTTGGGCGCAACTAGGGCGCAACTAGGGCCCAACTAGTGCGGAACTTGGGCGCAACTAGGGCGCAACTAGGGCCCAACTAGTGCGGAACTTGGGCGCAACTAGGGCGCAACTAGGGCACAACTAGGGCGCAACTAGGGTACAACTAGGGCACAACTAGGGTGCAACTAGTGCGCAACTAGGGTGTATCTAGGGCGTGACTAGGGCGTGACTAGGGAGCGACTAGGGCACAACTAGGGCGTAAGTAGGGCGCAATTATGGTGCAACTGGGGGCAACTAGGGCGCAACTAGGGTACAACTAGGGTGCAACTAGGGCACAACTAGGGGGCAACTAGGGCGCAACTAGGGCCCGACTAGTGCGGGACTTGGGCGCAACTAGGGCGCAACTAGGGCACAACTAGGGCGCAACTATGACGCAACTATGGCGCAACTAGGGCGCAACTAGGGCACAACTGGGGCGCAACCAGGGTGCAACTAAGGCGCAACTAGGGTACAATTAGGGCACAAGTAGGACGCAACTAGGTTGAAACTAGGGTACTACTAGGGAGTGGCTCGTCCCCAACTGAGGCGCAACTAGGACGCAAGTAGGGTGCAAGTAGGGCGCAAGTAGGTTGCAACCTGTGCGCAACCAGGGCGTAACTAGGGCACAACTAGGGCGCAACTAGGGCGCAACTAGGGCGCAACTAGGGGGCAAGTAGGGCGTAACTAGGGTGCAAGTAGGGCGCAAGTAGGGCGCAAATAAGACGCAACTAGGGCGCAACTAGGGCACAATTAGGGCGTAGCTAGTGCTCAACTGAGGCACAACTAGGGCGCAAGTAGGGCGCCAATAGGGTATAAGTAGGGTGCAATAAGGGCGCAAGAAGGCCGCAACTAGAGTGCAACTAGGGCGCAACTAAAAGGCAACTAGGGTGCAAGTAGGGCGCAACTAGGGCGCAAGTAAGGCGCAACTAGGGCGCAACTAGGGCACAACTAAGGCGCAACAAGGGCGCAACTATGGCGCAACTAGGCGCAACTATGGTACAACTAGGGCGCAACTAGGGCGCAACTAGGGCGCAACTAGAGCGCAACTATGGTGTAACTAGGGCGCAACTAGGGCGCAACTAGAGCGCAACTAGGGCACAACTAGGGCGCAACTAGGGCGCAATTAGGGCACAACTGGGGGCAACTAGGGTGTTAATGGTGTTTTGTTCATCCACCGGAGAATGAGAAAAAGGGGAGCCGGAACCCGGGTTCAAGGAAGGAGAGCGGGAAAGGGGAGGTCGACGAATCACCCGACGGCCGCTCGAGCGAGGAAAAAGAAATCATCGGAAGGGCAGTTCGAATCCGGGAGATGACGGGGCGCTGGGAGGATATTGCGGCGGGCCGCGTGAGCCAACCAGACCTGCCAAGAGGAAAGGAAGGCGGCCCGAGGCTGGCTTGATGGGAGCGGAGTCGCGTCCAAACCTCGAGGACAGGAGCGGTGTTCGAAGCGCCTTATCCAGAAGCGTTTTGATGTGCGAGCCGCGAAGTGGGGCTGGAGAGTGAGAAGAGATCCGGAAAGAGGCGCCGCAAGGAGAAGATAAAAAGGAGGAGGGATGAGAGAACGAGGGCTGCTGATGAGAAGAGCTGCTGTCAAGAGTCAACTGCGGATGCTCCATTGCAAGAAGCCGAATGAGACATCAACATCGGACGTTCCTGTTCCCACCACTCCCGCTACCGGCGAGTTGCGTTGCTGGACACTCATCCGACGCCGGGGCAGGAAGCCGGTCCTGCAACCATTGGCTGAACCGAGAGATTGCTGCCCCTTGGTTGAACCAGACGGTCAAGTGGGACCCGCGTCCCTTCTCACGACAAGTTAGAGTAGAGAAGCTAGACTAGTGTGTGTGTGTGTGTGTGTGTGTGTGTGTGTGTGTGTGTGTGTGTGTGTGTGTGTGTCGTCCTCGGATGGGAAGACCACTGCCCGAGGAGCACGTCACGGAGCCGTCATGGCCTGGTCCTGAGTTCCCCCTGGAGTACCAGGCTCCTCGTCCAGGGAGAGCCCCGCGGGAGTCGCCGGTGGTCTTCTATGCCATCTGCAGCTGTTGCAACGCCCCTCATCGGCTGGGAGTGCGCACGGTCCTAGGGGTGATGCAATACTCGTATCATCCTGCCGGTGGAGCCGTGGAGCAGTTCTGGCAGCCGTGGCTACGGAGGGTGCCCCGTGACGACGAGCCCCGGCGCGTGGAGAGCTGGAGGGAGGTCGCGCGTGACGTCGGACGTCGCGCTGCCGAGGTCGCCAAAGAACGCATCGAGGCGTACCGAGCCTACCAACGCTACCAGCAGGAGCTCGATCGCTTGCGGGAGGAGAGCCCGGTGCGCGCTAACCCTCGTGCGGGTCGTCGTCCGCACGGTCCCTTGGCGCTTTGTCGTGCCGACCCGCGGGTGTTCGGCTCGCAGCGCGAGGCGCGCCGCACTGTTATCTTACAGGGACCAGCGCCGGCGCATCATCCGTCAACTGAGGACGTTTACGGTTTGCGTATTTTGCTGGGTGATGTGTAGGACTTGGATGGAATTAGGAACACTCTGCTGTAGGTCTGCATGTTTGATTGAAACATAGTTTGGTTGTATCTTCGCTTGGTTGAATGCACATTCCGTAATTCTCCAAGTTCTCTCCCTTGTGTAGTTAGACGAAGTTCCTTTAACTTTGACATCACATGGTACAGTGAATGATTGGCTGTCATAGCCCGATGAGAAACACAAGCATGAATGCCTTGATAATCTAGTGGATTGTTGGTCGAACCATTCCCTTGAGCACTTAGGAAGAGTTCTCTGCGTAGAGATCACATTATGCGGCGAATGATTGACCTTCAAGGATTAATTGGGGTGAGTGAAGTGCTAAAGTAGCTCAGTGGTGATTGTCTTAGGCTAGTGGAGTGTAAAGCACGGTCAATGCTTGTCTGGTGAATGATCCGTTCTGCGCCTTCGAAGGTCTAGGCGGTTCGGCAAAGAACGGACCCGGATTACCCAGTCGCGGGGATAGCTTGGGAAGAGCGAACGCCTACAGAGCTGATCCTCGCATGCTGTTAGACCCGATTCCGGCCGAAGGCGAAAAGCCATTTGAATGGACTGAGGCATGCCAGCTTGCTTGGGCCGAGATAAAGCATCGCCTCATCACGGCCCCAATGCTGGAGTTCCCAGACTTCAACCTCCCGTTCGTCATCACAACAGACTTTTCACAAGAGGGCATTAGGGCCATCTTGTCTCAATGAGCAGATGATGGCAAGATGCGGGTGGTCTGCTATGGCAGCCGTGCGCTCAACGATGCGGAAGCCAAGTACCCTCCGGTGAAAGGAGAATGTCTGGCGGTACTATGGGCCATTCAGTTCTACCGAGATTACGTCAAGAATGGGAAACACTTCACCATTCTCACGGACCATCAGGCTCTCCAGTGGTTGCTCACAACCCAGAATCATGAAGGGATCCTGGGCAAATGGGCCCTGCTTCTCCAAGGATACGACCTCACTATCAAGTACCAGCCAGCATTCGCGAATCGCAACGGAGACGCTCTTAGCCGGCTCCCACGAGAAGGGTGGAAGGATCGTTGTTCCCTCAAAGCACCGTCGCATGGCGGTGGCCCACCTCCGCCTGAGCCCCCCTTTGATCAGGCTGTCCTGATTCAGGGCCAAGCACGGGATCTCACCGCAGAGGAGTATCGCTGGGCGTACCCTCTTGATGGTTTTCCTCATGAAGATGACCACGTGGGTCACCTAAATGTATGACGCAAAACCGACCTCTTCAAGGATGCGCCTGGGTGGAAGCACAATGAGTATGGGGATTGGATTCGCCAAAGGCGACGTGACTCCGCTCCTGCACCCACGGTGCGCACTCCAACGGCCGCGTCGCCGCCGTCTACAGAGGTGGTCCATTCGGTAGCAGCGGATGCCATCCGGCAATTCTTTGACCGAACACACCTTACGCTCCCTTGGATGGAGGTCCTTACTCACATGCCAGGGCAAATTACACAGCTGGAAACTTTCTTCGAAGGAATCAACATTGCGCTGGCACCATCCGGCTGGAGAGTCACTTGTTGGCTCAAATCGCACGGTCACCGCATGATGAGGGATCATGTCGATGGGACCCGACGGACTGTTCATGAGATGCGCGAGGCGGGGGCTCTCGCATGGCGACCAACGACATTGTGCCGTCAACCGGTGCCGGAGCACACATGCATAGTCGTCTCATGCCCTGTGTTGATTGCGGGCGTGAAATTCATCACAATCGTGGATACAGGTGCCACACATACCACGGTGGCCATGCGCGTCGTCCGGCGGTTCAATTGGTCGGACCTTGTTCGTGCCGTCGATATCCGCCTCGGCACCGCTGGAGGCAAAATCACACAGTCCGAGGGTCAAATTGATTTGTTTGCCCTTTAGGTTGGAAATATCCACCGGAGTTTGCCGGTTCAGGTTTGCGAGACATATACTTACGACGTCCTCCTTGCCAACGATTGGCTCACGGCATGCAACGTGACAATTTTACTTGGGGAAAAATGCATGACGCTGTACGATGATGACGGGGCGCCATCATACGTCCCGCTTCACTTCAACGCAACAGAAGTGCCAGCTCAGCGGAATGTGCGATTGCCGACGAGGCAGGCTTCCTCCACCAACCATGCAGAGCATGCGGGCGATCAATCCACCGGCTCCCGCTTCGTGCGATTCGTCGCTGACGCACCAGCATCCTCTACGGACAGCAGTGACTCTCCGGAGAATCATGCACCGGATCCGACAGAGACGCATGCAGGTATCGAAGGAGACATGCAGGCAGCGGCGGACGATGTCGTCCTCCTCGTCGAACGCGTCTCTAGGCGATCGGCGGGGATTCGAGGAGACCCACCGACACATCAACAAGGTCGAGAACCTGACATGCCCCTTGCCCTCCGACGGTCACGGCGGCACGCCCATCCCGCCCGCCTGCTCCGAACCGCCCGGGCACACTCTTGTGGATCCCGACGGCAACCCTCAAATTCTCATTCTCGCAGTTCACGCCGTTTACAGAACCAACAATCCACGACTGACGCGGATACAGCTGCAGACGACCTGGAACATACTTCTAACATAGCTCCTGTCGACAACCACCGACGGAATACGGACAGCACACCAGAGATGGACAACGTAGCTTGGGCACGCTACGAACACGAACTCGCTGGAAACACGACATCCAAGGGTGCTGCTCTTGAGTTGGAGAGTCGCGCGCTTGCAGCGGTTCTCACCATGGCTGATGCGGCAGACCTTCTTGACAACCTCGACATGGATGATCCCTGTCCGGCACCCCCACCTTCCCCGGAAGCACCTGATCCCCACAGCGGTGAGGCGCTGTGGGGATCACACTCTTGCACTAGAGCACCACCACCAGCCGGAGGAGCTGCTGCTAAAGGTGGTCTGCCGCGTTTGTGGCCAGCCTGCACACCAAGGGCTGGCAAAGAGCAGCATTTGGCTAAACCGCACCTCCCTCAAGTGTGTGCAAGAGGAGTAGGCGGAGCATAAGGAGGGAAGAGACGGTGGAACTGGTCCGGGCTCAGGTAGAGGGGAGGCACGTAGACGCTGGGACCCAGAAGAGGTGGAGATGGAAGAAGAGGAACAAGAGGAGCAGGCGGGATCACGCCAAGGACCCCGCACAGTCTCGTGGGCTACAATGCGGTAGAAGGAGGGACAGATGATGGCCGCAGAACGGGCACAAAAGGAAAAAGAAAGCAAGACGTACGTCCAGTGCGGACATAGCTCGGGTAGAGTGGTGCAGGACTGTGAAGGTTGCCACCAAAAAATATGCAAAAACTACTTACAGCAGCCGCGGAACAACAAGGGAGGGCGCAGCGGACCAAAGAGATGCGGGAGGTGTCGCCGGTAAATTGAGGAGGAGCACGGAGTCTGGAAGCCACCCCGGGTAACTTCCAAAGGAGATGAAGTGGACTCAGAGGACGAGGAGGAGGAGGACTCGCCCGCAGCGACTGTGGAGCACTGCCCCACCTGTGTCAAGGCCGTCAGTACGGGGACTCACTCCACCCAATGCAAGAAGCTGGTCCATCAAGCCTGCCTTGTGACAAGCGGATCAGTGTGGGCAGGACATTGCCACAAGTGTGTGGGAGCGGCAATCACTGAGGAAGGGGCCGCACTAGCCTATGACCACAAGACCTTGGCTCTAGCGTGCGGAGCATGTGAAGAGGACCTGAATGAGTTCGGCAAACCCTGCGGCATGTGCAGAACCATGTGCCACCTACGGTGTGGGGTGCGCGGACAGGAGGGCATATGGACCTGTAGCAGCTGCTAAGGTAAGACGCGGAGGATCAAGGGGAAGTTCTCCAACAAGCGTCCCTGCATCGGAAAGAACTGCATGGGCCAGCTCGAAGGGATGGTCTTCCGCTGTGAGCACTACGGAGGTCTGGCGCATGCATCCTGTTCCGAGGAGGTGGGGCGGAGCAACGAGGGTAAGAAGATCACTGATTCTCAAGCTGCAGGAAGTACGAATGCGCGCCATACTGCTCCTCGTGCAAGAAGCCGATCAACGCGTCCACGCTAGAGGCGCGGTGTGAAGGGTGCCGACTCTTTGTCCACAATGAGTGCGTGGAGAAGCTCCAACGGAAAGGAGGAACAGTGGAGAAGTACTGCAGGCCGTGCGAGGAACAGGACTGATCGAGGCCCCGCAGATACTTCAAGCGGGTGACCCAGTGAAGACTCTGGGGCAGAGTCTCGCAAAAAAAGGGGGCTGGGGGCATCAGTGTCTAGCACACTGCGGCCGCGACTTTGCAGGGAAGACTGCTCCGTGGAAAGAAGTACCAGGTGACCTTAAGTCCGCGCAAGGAAAGCTGGCTCCCGCGGAGGCGGTCGAGCATAGGGTGGCACAAAACCCAGGGGCAGAGAGAACAAAGCAGCTGTGGGAAGCTGCCATAGGTTGACATTGTCACCTGTGACGGCTTCCCTACGGCTATCTCAAGCGCTTGTGGTGGAAGGCGGGAAAGGCGGGAAGCAGTAGAGGAAGTCCGCGGTATAAAGAGAACAAAGACGAGTCGCACCAAGATCCGCGATCACTGATAGGGCGCAGACAAATAAGCGGAGGGACCGAGCAATCAAGGGGGAAACACCGAACCAGTATCAGGGATCGTGCGTCAATCACGGAGGAACCTCTGGGGACGTACCGCAAAAGACGAAGATTCAAGGAAGAACACGAAGACCGCGTGCACGAGCCGCAGATGAAGAAGATGATTAGTAGAAGATATGCTCTGTGTTTGAGGACGAGACCCGCGGGGTGTAGCCGCACCGCATGGAGTCCAAGTAGAAGAAAGGAAGATTGTTTCAGAGGGAAGAAAACTGACGATGTGTAGACACACCATGCAGAGTCCTAAATAGATAATACCTAAATGGCACTAGCACAGAGGCAGCTCAGCCTTGCTTTCTTCTTTGAGCAATACTCCGCACTCATGTACTCCGCCAAGATTATCAAAGACTTTCACCCGCTCTTCTCCGCGTTCACCACCCCACTGCCCCAGTGTCTTCCGCAACTCTTGGATTCCTGTCTGCGGACTGTGGGATTGTTTGTGTGAAGAGCCACAAGCCCGGATGAAGTGAACTGCCGGCAGTATCCTTGCTTGTACACATCCGCCGAACAAGGATTCCGTGGAAAGGAGCTGGAAGCCACGAGGTGGCGGGCTTGCGCGTGGCAAGAAGTGGGCCACAAAGTGTTGCTCATCGGTGAGGTTCATCCGTAGAAATCCAGGCCGATGGTTCGCGGAATTGTCAGTAGATTAGAGCTGATGTCTGTGTTCCGCCATTTGCTTAGTCTGAGCAATAGTGATTTTGAGAAGTGCTTAGTCCGCGGATAGCACGGAGTAACAATTGTGCGGAGAGAATCAAGGGTGCGGCAAAATTTCGGGTATCACACGCTCATACGTGGATGCCTACCCAGTGGAGCAGCTTTATCGCAACGCAGTGGCATTGCGGGGACCCGAGAGAGCAGCGACTCGGAGGGCAGTGCTGGCCATGAGGGCACTGGGGAACAGTGATGTCCCTGAGGTCAAGAGAAAAGTGCTGGCCATGGTGAATGAGGCATTGAGTGTGACGCCTCAGTGGTGCCTCCTGAGAGATAAGCCACCACCAGTAATCCCAAGGCCACCACCACCACAAATATCAGACGTTCAACCCCGTTCCCATCCACCTTCCGTGGATAATCGACCTATCCGGCGGCCGAACGTGCCAAGCGCACCCAGACGGATGCAACGAGGACGGGAAGCGGAGGCTAGATACAGAGGGGCGACGCCTGGGCACTCAGGAACAATGGGATGGTCTGGTGCTCCGGTGGACAATGCACCGGCACGAAAATGGGACCAGCACACCGCCACATGAGAACACCACAGGAGGAGAGGATCAGACCCAGGCCCACATCAGCCTTCACCAACACGGGGGGCAGCATCAGAAGAGTTGTAAAGAGCGCCTACGAGAGCGTTGGGGAAGACAGCACAAACAGGCAGAGGAGTTGGACGAAGCCCGTGGAACAGAGACGCTAGGTCAGTGGCAGATCCAGGGAGGGGCAGGGGGATGAAGAGGCCTGCGACTGAGGCAGGGGATTAACAAGGCAAGGGAAACGAAGGCACCATGGTGGAGAGAGGGGCTGGACGAAGTAGATGGACTTGGAGTATCACCGCATAGGAAGGAGGTGCAAGAAGGGTAGACACAGGAGAGGAACGGGCTGAAGGAAGGACCCTTCGAGAAGGCAGCCCGTGGCAGAAGGCTGCCCGTGGTATACAAAGGGAGTGCATTTGCCCGCTCGTCATTATAGGCACTGCAAACGCAACATGCATCAGGAGTGTGGGGTGATGGACAAGGAAAGGGGCTGGACCTGTGTGCCCTGCCTAAAGGTCAAACAAGAGATTCCCATGGAAATAAGGGTAATGCTTGGGCACGAACACAATGTTGCGGCAGGCATTGTGTGCTGCGACTACAAAGGGAAGCTAGAAACTCCACACGGGAAGTGCGACTACTGCAAGCGGGCGGCCCATGCTGCTTGTATCAAGACAAACAAAGATGGGCAGGACAACTGCAGCAGTTGCTGGGTGCGACCACGCATGGGCACGGCGGAAGGGGATCGCCCTAGTTGCTTGGAAGAGCTGAGAGGGGCGACCCCATGGTGTGAGAAGTGCGGGTAGTTCGCCCATAGTGAGTGCATGAAGAAGATGGGAGAGAGAATGCTGTGGCATGGGGGTCGCATCGCATTATACCAGTGCCTTCGATGCGCAAGCTCAAATAGCAAACCTTGCGCCACATGCAGGAACTCGGTCCGCATCCCCTGGTGGCATTGCCTCACGTGCCACCGGCGGGTGCACCTCCCATGCGCTTGCCGTTACAGCAATGCAAGGACGTGGCTCCTTAAACCTCTCTGTGTACCTTGTGAAGAGAGTGATAAAGCACGAAGGAGGGTGCATGCGGAACAGAAGGAGGTAGCGCGGCACTTGCGAAAGTAGCTGGAAGGAGGAACAGGAGGTGGAGAGTGCAGGATGACCCCACACCAGAGTCCCAAGGCACGGAACGAGGGAATGCAACAAGAAGGGATCCACCGGGAGTTGGACGGCATGGAGAGGACAAGATGGATGGAAGATGACTATTCATCACCGGAGGAAGGGGGTGAGGAGTCTGTACGGTGAGCAAGACGAGAACGCTAGGAACGCGGCGGATAATCGGACAGAAAAGAGAGAGCGGGATGCATGAAACAAGGCACGGGGACGGATGGACGGGGACGTCTATCTAGTTTTGCGAGAGTACGGTATAACAGTGTCAATTATGTTTCGTCCATCCACCGGAAAGGGGGAGGGGGAGAAAGTGGACCCTGGGGTCACGATTTGGGAAGGCGTCGACGGATGATCCAACGATTATTGAGTGAGTAGTAAAATTACAAGAAAAGAGGTTCCTTTCCGGGAAGTGACGAAGCGCGGAGAAAATGTTGCGGTGGATGCCGTGACCCGGCCAGACCTACTAGGGGGAAAGGAAAGCGGCCCGAAGCTGGTTTGATGACAGCAGAATCGCGTACCAACCTTGAAAGGAGGAGCGGTGCTCCAGGTGCCTTATCCAGAGGCGCTTTGATGTGCGAGCCGTGAGAAAGGGACCAGCTAGTGAGATGACAATGGTGGAAGGATGGTGCAAGGAGAGGCTAAGAGGGGAAGGACGAGAGGAAAGCGGCTGCTGTCTGTCTAATGGACTAGTGACCGTCTGCTCACGCTGAGACTGCTGAGACGCTCAAACCCGATGCTAGTCGCGCCCAAGCCAAGGACCGACAATTGACTCCTGATCCAACCCTGGCGTGGGAAGACGAGCCCAGCGGCCACCAGCAAGACTGAGAGATTGCTACCCCTCGGTCGATCCAGACTGTCGAGCGGAACCCGTGTCCCGTCTCGCGACATGTTAGAGTAGAAAAGCTATACCGGGCTAGGAGTGTAGGGAGGTATGTGGGTGTGTGCGTGTCTGCAAGTGGGCGTGCAGCCATCCCTGGATGGGAGACCGCTTCCTGAGGAGCACGTCACGGAACCATCATGGCTTGGTCTTGAATTTACGCGGGAGCTCCAGCCGCCCAGCTCAAGCAGAGCCGTCCAAGATTTGCCGGTGACCTTCTACGCCATCTGCAGTTGTTTCAATGTGCCCCATCAGCTCGGCACGCAAATGGTCCTAGGAGTGATGAAACGGTCGCATCATCCTACTGGTGGGGACCCGGAGCAGTTCTGGCAACCATGGCTGCGGAAACTTTCCTATGACGACGAGCCCCGTCCTGTGGACAGTTGGCAAGAGGTTGCGCGTGACATCGGACGACGGCCCGTAGAAGCAGCTGAAGAACGAGCCGAGGCGTTCCAAGCCTATCAGCGGTACCGACAAGAGCTCTTCCGCCCACAGGAGGAAGACCTGGCGCATACCAATTCCCGTGCAAGTCGACACGTTGACGGACCACTGGAGTTGTGCCGCGCTGCTCCACGGGTGAACGACGGAGGCGGCGTGAACTACACAATGTTTGTCCAGGGGCCACCTCCGGCCGATGATCCGGCGGTACAGGTAGCCTATGGATTGCGTATGCTGCTCGGTGAAATGTAGGATGGTGATTGCATGTGTAGCAAAGAGATGTTGATCATGTGTATCTTCTTTGACTGAATGCAAGTATTCTAATTGTTCAGATTGCTTTGTTTATGCTATCAAGAGGGATTATCTTAAAAGATATCGTGTCATCTGGTGAATGACTGCCCGTAAGTGACTGAATATAAATTAAAATTATAGCTAGAATAACGACGGTGGTGATCTAAAGACTCGTTGAAGGTGGAACAGAAGAGGTGTGAGCCAGCTAGGAAAAGGAACACGCATGCATATTCACCACATTGATGCGGTGAATGATCCGTCGAGTAACTAGGAGAAAGAACCAGGCAAACTCTCCTTGTCAACGAGAATACGCTCGGAAAAAGTGGAGCAAAAGAAAAATATACAACGGGAAACAGGCGGGGTTGCGGAGATAGCGCAACGCAAACCGCAACTGAGAGCTGATCCCTGCATGCGGTCAGACCCGATCCCGAAAAATGGCAAAAAAGGGTATAACAACCACAAGCAACCACTCGCAACCACTGGCAAGGACTCGCAACCACTCGCAACCACTTGCAACCACTCGCAACCAGTCGCAACCACTCGCCACCACTCACAACCATAGGCAACCACTCCCAACCACTTGCAATCACTCGCAATCACTCGCAACCACTCGCAACCACTCAAAACCACTCACAACCCCCTCCCAACCACTCGCAACCACTCGCAACCACTCGTAACCTCTCGCAACCACTTGCAACCAATCGCAACCACTCGCAACCGATGCCAACCACTCGCAACCACTCGCACCCACTCGCAACCACTTGCAACCAATCGCAACCACTCGCAACCGATGCCAACCACTCGCAACCACTCGCACCCACTCGCAACCACTTGCAACCAATCGCAACCACTCGCAACCGATGCCAACCACTCGCAACCACTCGCACCCACTCGCAACCACTTGCAACCAATCGCAACCACTCGCAACCACTTGCAACCACTCGCAACCACTCGCAAACAGCTCGCAACTACTTGCAACCACTCCAAACCACTCGCAACCACTCGCAACCACTTGCAACCACTGGCAACCACTCACAACTACTCCCAACCACTTGCAACCACTCGCAACAACTCGAAATAACTCACAACCACTTGTAATCACTTGCAACCACTTGCATCCACTCGCAATCACTCCCAACAGCTTGCAACCACTCTCAACCATGCCTAACCTCTCGCAACCACTCGCAATCACTTGCAACCACTCGGAACCACTTGCAACTACTTACAACCAGTCGCAACCAAACACAACCACTCGCACCCACTCGCAACAGCTTGTAACCACTCGCAACCACTAGCTACCACTCGCAACCACTCCCAACCACTCACAACCAATTGCAAGCACTCACAACCACTTGTAACCACTCAAAACCACTTGCAACCACTCGCACCCATTCGTAACCACTTGTAACCACTCGCAATCAGTCGCAACCACTTACAGCCACTTGCAACCACTTGCAACCACTCGCAACCACTAGCAACCACTCTCAACCATGCGTAACCACTCGCAACCACTTGCAACCACTTGCAACCACTTGCAACCACTTACAACCACTCGCAACCACTCACAACCACTCGCAACCACTCGCAACCACTTGTAACCACTCGCAGCCACTCGCAACTACTTGCAACTTCTCACAACCACTCACAACCACTTGCACGCACTCACAACCACTCACAAGCACTCAAAATCACATGCAACCACTCGCAACCAATTGTAACCACTTGCAACAACTCCCAACCACTAGCAACCACTCACAACCATTCGCAATCACTCACAACCAGAGAAAACCACTCGCAACCACTCGCAACCACTTACAACCACTCGCAACCACTCACAACGGCTTGCAACTACTTACAACCACTTGCAATCACTTGCAACCACTCGCTACCACTTGCAACCACTCACCACCACTCATGACCACTCGCAACCACTCGCAACCACTCGCAACCACTCGAAACGACTCACAACCACTCACAACCACTCACAACTACTTGCAACCACTCGCAACCACTTGCGAACACTGGCAACCACTCCCAACTACTTGCAACCACTCGCAACCACTCGCAACCACTTGCAACAACTCGCAATAACTCGCAACCACTTGCAACCACTCGCAGCCACTCTCAACCACTCTCAACTACTCACAACCATTGGCAACCACTCGTAACTACTTGCAATCATTCGCAATCACTGGCAACCACTCGCAACCACTCAAAACCACTCACAACCAGTCGCAACCACGTGCAACCACTTGCAACCACTCGCCGTCGTTTGCAAGAACTTGCAACCACTCGTGACCAGTCGCATCCACTCCTAGCCACTCGTAACCACTCGCAACCACACCCAACCATTCGCAACGACTCGCAACCACTTACAACCACTTGCAACGACCCGCAACCACTCGCAACAACACAAAATCACTCGCAACCTCTTACAACCACTCGCAACCACGCGCAACCACTCGCAACTACTCGCAATCGCTCGCAACCACTCACAACCACTCGCAATCACTCGCAACCTCTCGTAACCACTCGCAACCACTCGTAACCACGCGCAACCACCTGAAAGCACTTGGAACCACTTGCAACCACTCACAACAACTCGCAGCCACTCGCAACCACTAGCAACCACTCGCAACCAGTCGCAACCACTTGCAACCACTCACAACCAATCGCAACAACTCAAAACCCCCCGCAAACCCCTCGCAACCACTCGCAAGTACTTCTAACCACTTGCAACCACTCACAACCACTGGCAACCACTTGCAACCACTTGCAACCGATTGCAACCACTCGCAACCACTCGCAACCAATCCCAAACACTCACAACCACTCCCTACCACTCGCAACCACTCCCTCCCACTCACAACCACTCCCAATCAACTCGCAACCACTCGCAACCACTCCCAACCACTCGTAACCACTCACAACCACTCACAACCACTTGCAACCACTTCCAACCACTCGCAACTAGTCGCAACGACTGGGAACCACTAGCAACCACAAGCAACCACTCGTAACCACTTGGAATCATTGGAACCACACCTAATTACTTGCAATAACTCCCAACCACTCGCAACCACTCCCAACCACTCGCAACCACTCGCAGCCACTCAGAACCACTCATAACCACTCGCAACCAGTCGCAACCACTCGCAACATCTTGCAACAACTTGCAACCACTCGCAACCACTCACAACCACTTGCAACCACTCGCAACCATACGTAACCACTCGCAATCACTAGCAACTACTCGCAATCACTCAAAACCACTCACAACCACTCGCAACCACTTGCAACCTCTCGCAACCACTCCCAACCATTCGCAACCACTCGCAACCACTCGCAACCACTTGCATTCACTTGCAGCCACTCATAACCACTCGGAACCACTAGCAACCACTTGCAACCATTTGTAACCACTTGCAACGACTTGCAACCACGCACAACAACTCCCAACCACTAGCAACCACACTAAACCACTCGCAACCAGTCGCAACCACTTGCAACCACTTGCAACCACGCGCAACCACTCGTAACAACTCGCAACCACTCGCAACCACTCGCAACAACTCAGACCCACTCGAAACCACTCGTAACCAATCAAAAACATTCGTAACCACTCGCAACCACTCGCAACCACTCGCATCCACACACAGCAACTCAAAACCACTCGCAACCACTTGTAACCACTCACAACCACTCGCAACCACTTGCAACCACTCGCAACCACTCACAACCATTCGCAACCAATCGCAACCACTTGCAACCACTCGCATCCACTCGCGGCCACTCGCAATTACTCGAAACCACTTGCAATCACTCGCAACCACTCACAACCATTTGCAACCACTCGCAACCACTTGCAACCACTCGCAGCAACAACAAACTTCTCGCAACCACTCGCAACCACTTGCTACCACTCGCAGCCATGCGCAACCACTCGCAACCACTCGCAACAACTTGCAACCACTCGCAACCACTGGCAACCACTCGCAACCACTCGTAGCCACTTGCAACCACTTGCAACCACTCATAACCACTGGCAACCATTGGCAGCCACTTGCAACCACTCGCAACCACTCGCAACTACTTGCAACCACTCGCAACCACTCGCAACTACTTGCAACCACTCGCAACCACTCGCAACTACTTGCAACCACTCGCAACCACTCGCAACTACTTGCAACCACTCGCAACCACTCGCAACTACTTGCAACCACTCGCAACCACTCGCAACTACTTGCAACCACTCGCAACCACTCGCAACTACTTGCAACCACTCGCAACCACTCGCAACTACTTGCAACCACTCGCAACCACTCGCAACTACTTGCAACCACTCGCAACCACTCGCAACTACTTGCAACCACTCGCAACCACTCGCAACTACTTGCAACCACTCGCAACCACTCGCAACTACTTGCAACCACTCGCAACCACTCGCAACCACTCGCAACAACTTGCAACCACTCACAACCACTAGCAACCACTTGCAACGACTCGCTACCACTCGCAACCACTCGCAACCACTTGCAACAACTCGTAACCACTGGCAACCACTCGCAACCACTCGTAACCACTTGCAACCACTTGCAACCACTCATAACCACTGGCAACCATTGGCAGCCACTTGCAACCACTCGCAACCAATCGCAACCACTCGTAACCACTCGCAACCAATCCCAAACACTCACAAGCACTCCCAACCACTCGCAACCTCTTGCTCCCACTCGCAACCACTTGCAACCAATCATAACCACTCGCAACAACTCGCAACCATGCGCACACAAATTACAACCACTCGCAACCACTCCCAAACACTCGCAACCACTCGCAACCACTCACAACCACTTGCAACTACTCGAAACCACTTGCAACTACTCGTAAACACTCGCAACCACTGGCAAGCACTTGCAACTATTCCGAATCACCTGCAACCACTCGCAGCCACTTGCGACCACTTGCAACCACTAGCGACCACTCGCAGCCACTCATAACCACTCGTAACCACTCGCAACCACTCGCAACCACTCGCAACCACTTGCAACCACTTTCAACCACTCGCAACCACTTGCAACCACTTGCAACCACTCGCAACCACTTTCAACCACTCGCAACAACTCACAACCATTTGTAACCAGTCACAACCACTCGCAACCACTCACAACCACTTGCAACCACTTGCAACCACTTCAACGACTTGCAACCACTCGCAACCACTCCCAACCCCTCGCACGACTCACAAGCACTTGCCACCAGTCGCAACCACTCACAACCACTCGCAACCACTCCTCAGTGACATGTGCATACTTTTGTTAGTCATTGTGCATGGTAGCCACAATGTGCTTCTACAGATTGAAGGTCTTTGTACTTGCTAATTGATAACCAGTACTCAAAAACAATTGTTTTGCCCTCTGACCATTTGTGACTCGTGTTATGAGTTGCTAAAGTTGACCACACATAGTGACATTGTTTGGTCATGGTTAGTGACTCATGCCTACTTTGGTTGGTCATTGTACATGGTAGCCTCACCGTGCCACTACATATTGAAGGTCCCTGTGCTTGCTAGTTTATACCTAGTGTTCCCAAACCATTATTTCCCCCTCTTACCATTTGTGATTCAAAATATGAGTTATCCACGTTGACCACACACAGCAGACGTCTTTGGTCAAAGGCAGTACTTATGCCTTGCAACCACTTGCAACCACTCGCAATCACTTGCAACTACTCGCAGCCACTTGCAACCACTCCCAACCACTCGCAACCACTCCCAACAACTCGTAACCACTCGCAACCACTTGCAACCACTTGACACCACTCGCAACCACTTGCAACCACTTGCAACCACTGGCAACCATGCGTAACCACTCGCAACCACTCGCAATGACTTGCAACCATTCCGAACCACTCGCAACCACTTACAACCACTCGCAACCACTCGCAACCACTCACAACCACTCGCAACCACTCATAACCACTCGTAACGACTCGTAAGCTCTCGCATTCTTTCAAAACCACTTGCAACCACTTGAAACCACTTGCAACAATCCGCATCCCCTTGGAACCACTCGCAACCACTCGCAACAACTCGTAACTACTTGCAACCACTCGTAACCACTCGCAACCACTCCCAGCCACTCACAACCACTCACAACCACTCGTAACCACTCGCAACCACTCACAACCACTCCCAACCACTTGTAACCATCCGCAACCACTTGTAAACACTCGCAACCACTCCCAACCACTTGCAACCACTCATAGCTACTCGCAACAACTCGTAACCACTCGCAACCACTCGCAACCACTCACAGCCACTCCCAACCACTCACAACCACTCGCAACCACTCGCAACCACTCCCAACCACTCGCAACCACTTGCAACCACTCACAACCAATTGCAACCACTCTCAACCATTTGCAACCACTCGCAACCGCTCGCAACCACTCACAGCCACTCGCAAGCACTTGCAACCACTCACCACCTAGTCACAACCACTTGCAAGCACTCGTAACCACTCGCTACAAATCAAAACCACTCACAACCACTTGCAGCCACTCACAACCATTCGCAACCAATCGTAACCA
>SZWC01005925.1:116158-147935 GCA_023375785.1 Penium margaritaceum
CCACTCCCAACCACTCGCATACACTCGCAGCCACTCGTAGCCACTCGCAACCACTTGCAACCACAGGCAACCATTTGCAACCACTCGCAACCACTTGCAACCACTCGCAACCACTCGCAACCACTAGCAACCAGGCAAAACCACTCACAACCTCTGGCAACCACTTGCAACCACTCGCAACTACGCACAACCAGTCGCAACCACTGGCAACCACTCGCGACCACTCGCAAGCACTCGCAATCACTCGCAACCACTCGTAACCACTCCCAACTACTCGTTATCACTCGCAACCACGCGCAACCACTTGCAACCACTTGCAACCACTCGCAACCACTCGCAACCACTCGCAACCACTACTAACCACTTGCTGTTGCAAATCGCTGACTCCGACAAGAGTTCTTCCCTCTGAATAACGGTTCAGGTCCAAGACCAAACCACCTAAACCTAACGGCTCTTTGAGGGTCTGACCGTTGAGTCCCCTATGTCAATTCATCCCCTAACATGGTGTGCTCTCTTGTCCTGTTTTCCTGTATACTTCCGACGACGTTCATGCCCTCAAGTTCAACCAGAACAGTTCTCCCATCATGTTCCCTTTGGTTCCGCGGCTTTGCCACCATTCTCTCGTTCTACCCGCCTCGTGATCCTTTTGCCTTCACCAACCACTCTCAGCTCATCGTTCTTCGCTTTGTCATCCTTTGCTCAACACTTACTCTCCTTCATGTGCCTTGCCATCACAATTCTCTCTCGGACTCCTACCTATCTTACAACTCTGGCGTCTCGTCTCTCTTGAAGCTTTGTGCCTGACTTATCGAGACTGCTCACACCTCTCTGCTTGTTTCACTTCTTTCACCTTCCTACGTGCAACAATCGCTTCTACCTCCTTCTGCTCATGCTATCGTCACTCATTGCATTCTGCTGACATGGTATCAGACCATCAGGTGACAATACCTGGTGCCCCGTGACTGAGTCATCGCTCTGCCGCCACCAGCGCTCCACGTCTCGGATCTGCAGTCCTCCGCCGCTGCCACCGCCACATCGCGTCTCTCTGCTTTGACGATAGCTGACATGAGCAGCACCGCTTGGAATGGTCCTCCCGCTGAAGAAACGTCGCGTCATCCTGAGGAAGCCCTGTGCCAATTTTGTGCCCGTGGCCAACAATTGGTGACTTGTTGCCCACAACAGCCGCAAGCAGCTCCCAAGTTGCCTCCTGCCATCATTTTCCTGGAAGCTTCCTGCCGCTCACCGCCCACTGCCTCTCATCATCCCAGCCTCCGCAAGCACCTTCGTCTTTCTCATTTCCTTTCCTTAACCTCATCTGCTTCCTTTGCCCCATCCTCTTCATCTTGTTTACGCTCACCATCTCAAGCCGCGTCCTCGCACCGCCTTCTTGCGTCGTCAGGAGCAGCAGCGTAACTCCCGCAATCAGGAAATCAAACACTGCCAGTCTCCCTGCTCCCAGTGCGAGCCAACTGGGGAACAAGCCGTCACTCTCTTGCCATCAGCAGACCAGTGTCTTTACTCGCCGCACGACTCCCTCTGTTGCAAACGGATTCCTCTCGCTGCCAGGATACCGGACACCACCAGTCTTTTTGCTCATGCTTTGAGCCAACTGGGGAACAAGCCGTTACTCTCGTGACAAACAGAACAATTGGTTGCCTTGCCCATACGGCCTCCTACCTCGCCATCCTCTTCCTGCCGCGACCTCAATCTTCCGCCTCCACCACTCCCTCATCATCATCATCATCCTTCCTCCTTTCTGACCTTCATGCCTTAGTTGCATCTTCAGTCAGCCTCCTCCAGCCGTTCTCCTCATCTCAACCTCATCTGCCCTCTCTGACTCGTCCTTTGTCATCAGCATTGTCATGTCATCATCTAAGCCGCCTCCTCACCAGTCTTCTTCATGAGTATCTGCAGCGCACGTGGTTCCACCCCTGGGCCCGCTCAGCCATCAGCTGCCTCCGCCTTTATCCACTCCTTTGCTCCAGCATCATCCTCCGCTCGGCACAAGGATCTGCCCGGTCGCATCGTCCGCTCCGAGACGACCTGCGCCCACGCCGAAATCTTCCGCACTGCATGTGGTTCGCCCCTGCGCCCACTCCCATGTCATTAGCTTCCGCTTGCTCATCATCAGCATCTGTGGCCAGCACAAGGTCCTGCATGAGCTAGCTGCCCATTTCGCAGTAACCTGTACCCACGCCGGTAGCAGATTTCTTGCGGCGTGTTGGCTCTCGCCTTCTCCTTGCTGCATTATATCCCTCTACTGCAGCAGCGCACGTGGTTTTTCCCCTGCACCCACTTCTCCACCGCATCTCTCCGCCATTATCCGTTTTCTACATGTGCCCAGTGCACGGACCTGCCCGGTCACATTGCCTGGATCGCGACGATCTGCGCCCACGCCGAATTTTCTGCAGCGCACGTGGTTCCACCCCTGCGCCTAGAGTATCACTCCTGCATAAACTGCTAGTGTCTTCAGCATCAACCTGCTCCGCTCCTTCTGCATCTCTAGCTAATCACATCCATGGGAAACTCTTGGCACACCTGCCCAACTCTAGAGGAAGATGGAAGCAACGTCTACAGCTGGTCACATACCATACTGACCGTTACCAGCACCATCTTCATCCATGAATATCGAGTATCTCATTTCCTCCTCGGCGCCTATGAGCATCAACATACTCCTCAGCATCCCCCACATCTCTATCATGCAACCTTCCTCCTGATCTGGGGTCATCTCTTTAACCTCGTGGATATGTCCTGCCATCATCTGCGCGAAAGTGTCAGAAATGGACCAGAACTCTGGTTTATTCTACAACAGGAGGCATGGAAGCGCCGATGGATCACCCTCGCATGCCGAGACAATCCTGATGGTCCACCTTAGCCCAAAGAACTCAACTCCAGACCCTACCTCAAAATTGACCTGGTGGAATCGGGAGAAGAAGAAGAGGTAAAAGAGCTAGTGGTAGAAGCATCTACTTCACCCTCCCACGCTCCTGCAGCGGTTGCACAAGGACAAGCTGCCGAGATCATCTACAAACAAGAAAGCAACATGAAGGAGTGGCAGAGAAAAATCTACCCTCTTCTCTATCCAGAGCTCCTTGGTGGATTTGCAACTACAAATGCCCTCCTTGGAAGACCCAAGTATCTCGGCAAGCGATGTTCCCCGGCTGAAATGACCAGAAAGCAGAACAGCCTTGACTATGGCCTCAGAACCTGGCTGCGGCGCTTCATGGACAGAGACCTGCATCACCTGGTATCGGCTCACCTCGATGACCTCCACGCCATGTGGAAGGGTCTCCTTGAACACTGCAATGGTCAACTTCCCGCTGACTGGGAGCAGTACAGCCATTTACTCTTGTCAGGCTCAGGGAGTCTATTGGAAATCTCCGACTCCGACAAGAGTTATTCCATCTCAATAACCAATCAGGTCCAAGACCGAAACCACCTTAACCTAACGGCTCTTTGAGCGTCTGACCATTTAGTCCCGTATGTTAAGTCATCCCCTAACAAAGTGAGACATGTCACCCACATCCGGCTAGCGGAAAGTAGCTGTTGGTGCACTCTCTTGTCCTGTTCTGTTGTATATTTCCAAGGACGTTCATTCCCTCGCGTTCAACGAGAACAGTTCTGCCCATCCTGTTCCCTTTGGTTCCGCGGCTTCGCCGACGTGCTCTCGCTCTGCCCGCCTCTCGATCCTTTTCCCTTCCCCAACCACTCTCAGTTCACCTCCCTTCGCTTTGTCATCCTTTGCTCAGCATTTACTCTCCTTCACCTGCCTCACCATCACAATTCTCTGTCAGACTCCTGTCTACCTTGCAACTCTGGCCTCTCGTCTCTCTTGAAGCTTTTCGCCTAACTTCTCAAGACTGCTCACTACTCTCTGCTTGCATCACTTCTTTGACTTGCATCCGTGCAACAGTTGCTTCTACCTTCTTTTGCTCCTGCTGTCGTCACTCATTGCATTCAGTTGACATTCGCAACCACTTGCAACCAATCGCAAAAACATACAACCACTCGCAAACACTTGCGACAACTTGTAACCACTCACAACCACTCGCAACCACTCACAACCACTCGCAACCACTAGCAACCAATCCCAAACACACGCAACCACTCCCAGCCACTAGCAACCACTTGCTCATACTCACAGCCACTTGCAACATCTTGCAACCACTTGCAACCACTCGCAGCCACTCGCAACCACTCGGAACCACTCGCAACCACTCGCAACCACTTGCAACCACTCGCAGCCACTCGCAACCACTCGGAACCACTCGCAACCACTCGCAACCACTTGCAACCACTCGCAGCCACTCGCAACCACTCGGAACCACTCGCAACCACTCGCAACCACTTGCAACCACTCGCAGCCACTCGCAACCACTCGGAACCACTCGCAACCACTCGCAACCACTTGCAACCACTCGCAGCCACTCGCAACCACTCGGAACCACTCGCAACCACTCGCAACCACTTGCAACCACTCGCAGCCACTCGCAACCACTCGGAACCACTCGCAACCACTCGCAACCACTTGCAACCACTCGCAGCCACTCGCAACCACTCGGAACCACTCGCAACCACTCGCAACCACTTGCAACAACTTACAACCACTCGCAATCCCTCGCAACCACTTGCAACCACTCGCAACCATGCGTAACCACTCGCAACCACTCGCAACCACTCGCAACCACTTGAAACCATGTGCAACCACTTACAACCACTTGCAACCACTGGCAACCACTTGCAACCACTCGTAACCATTCCTAACCACTTAAAACCACTCGCAACCACTCACAACCACTTGCAACCACTCGAAACCACTTGCAACCACTCGCAACCACTCGCAACCACTCGCACGACTCACAAGCACTTGCCACCAATCGCAACCACTCACAACCACTCGCAACCACTCCTCAGTGACATATGCATGCTTTGGTTAGTCATTGTGCATGGTAGCCACAATGTGCCACTACAGATTGAAGGTCTTTGTACTTGCCAATCGATAACAAGTACTCACAAACAATTGTTTTCCCCTCTGACCATTTGTGACTCGTGTTATGAGTTGTTAAAGTTGACGACACATAGTGACATTCTTTGTTCATGGTTAGTGACTCATGCCTACTTTGGTTGGTCATTGTACATGGTAGCCTCACCATGCCACTGCGTATTGAAGGTCCCTGTGCTTGCTAGTTTATACCTAGTGTTCCCAAACCATTATTTCCCCCTCTTACCATTTGTGACACAAAATATGAGTTATCCACGTTAACCACACACAGCAGATGTCTTTGGTCAAAGGCAGTACATATGCCTACTATGGTCGGTCGTTGTGCATGGTAGCCATACCGTGCTACTACGTATTGAAGGTCGTTGTTCTTTCTAGTTGATAACAAGTGTTCCCAATCTATGTATCCCCCTGTGACCATTTGTGACTCCTGTTATGAGTTTTCAACGTTGACTACACACTGTGGAATTCTTTTGGTCATGGTTAGTGGCATATGCCTACTTTGGTTTGTCACTTTACATGGTTGCCACGCCGTGTCACTACGTACTGAAAGTTTTTGTGCTTTCTAGTTCATAGAGAGTGTTCCCAAACCATTGTTACCCCCTCTGACTATATGTGACTCTTGTTGTGAGTTTTAAACGCTGACCACATGAAGTGGAACTCTCTGGTCATGGTCAGTGACATATGCATACTTTGGTTGGTCACTGTGCATGGTAGCCACACTGTGCCACTACATTTTGAAGGTCTTTGTATTTGTTAATCAATAACTAGTATACAAAAACAATACTCTCCCCCTCTGACCATTCATGACTCGTGTTAGGAGGTGTCATAGTTGACCACACATAGTGACATTCTTTGGTCATGGTGGGTGACACATGCTTACTTTGGTTGGTCATTGTACATGGTAGCCACACCGTGCCACTACTTATTGAAGGTCCCTGTGCTTGCTAGTTGGTACCTGGTGTTCCCAAAACCATTGTTTCCACCTCTGACCATTTGTGACTCGTATAATCAGTTGTCAACGTTCACAACACACAGCGGATTTCTTTGGTCAAATGCACTACATATGCCTACTTTGGTTGGTCATCGTGCATGGTAGCCACACTGTGCTAATACTTATTGAAGTTTTTTGTACTTGCTAGTTGAAAACTAATATTCCAAAACCATTGTTTCCCCCTCTGACCATTTGTGACTCGTGTTACGGGCTGTGGATGCTGACCATTCATACTGAAATTCTTTGGTCATGGTCAGTGACATAAGCCTAGTTTGGTTGTTCGGTGTGCATAGTAGCCACACCGTGCCTTTACCTATTGAATTCCTTTGTCCTTTCTAGTCCATACACAGGGTTCCCAAGCCATTGTCTCTCCCTCTTACCATTTGTGACTCTTGTTATGAGTTGTCATGTTGACCATACATAGTGGACTTCTTTGGTCATAGTTAGTGACGTATGCATCCTTTGGTTGGTCACTGTGCACGTCAGCCACACCTTGCCACTATTTGTTGAAGCTCTTTGAACTTGCTAGTCGATAACTAGGGTTCCCAACCCATTGTTTCCCCCTCTGACCATTTGTGACTCATGTTATGAGTTTTCAACCTTGACCACACACTGTTAAATTCTATTGGTCATGCTTAGTGACAAACGCCTACTTTGGTTTGTCAGTGTATATGGTTGCCACGCAGTGTCACTACTCAGTGAAGGTCTTTGTGCTTTCTATATGATATCCAGCATTCCCAAACAATTGTTATCCCTCTGAATATGTGTGACCCTTGTTGTGAGTTGTCAAAGTTGACAACATTAAGTGATATTCTTTGGTCATGCTCAGTGACATATGCATACTTTGGTTGGTCATTGTGCATGGTATCCACACTGTGCCACTCAATACTGAAGGTCTTTGTACTTGGTAATCGATAAATGGTATTCACAAACCATTGTTTCCCCTTCTGACCACTTGTGACTCGTGTTATGAATTGTCAAAGTTGACCACACATAGTGACATTCCTTGGTCATGGTCAGTGACACATGCCTACTTTGATTGGTCATTGTACATGGTAGCCACACCGTGCCACTGCTGATTGAACGTCCCTGTGCTTTCTAGTTGACACCTGGTGTTCCCAAACCATTGTTTCCCCCTCTGACCATTTGTGACTCGTATCATGAGATGTCAACGTTGACCACACGGAGCGGATTTATTTGGTCAAAGGCAGTACATATGCCTACTTAGGTCCGTCATTCTGCATGGTAGCCGCACCGTGCTACTACTTATTGAAGGTTGTTGTACTTGCTAGCCAAAAACTATCATTCCAAAACCATTGTTTCCCCCTCTGACCATTTATGACTCGTGTTATGGGTTGTGAAATTCTTGACTGTTGTTCTGAGTTTTCAACGTTAACCACATGAAGTGAAATTCTTCGGACATGGTCAGTGACATATGCATACTCTGGTTGGTCACTGTCCATGCTAGCCACACTGAGCCACTACATATTGAAGGTCTTTTTACTTGCCAATCAATAGCTAGTATTCACAAACCATTGTTTCCCCCTCTGATTATTTGTGATTCATGTTATGAGTTGTCAAAGTTGCCCGCATATAGTGACATTCTTTGGTCATGGTCAGTGACACATGCCTACTTTGGTTGGTCAGTGTACATGGTAGCCACACCGTGCCACTACTTATTGAAGGTCCTTGTGCTTGCTAGTTGATACCTGGTGTTCCCACCCCATTGTTTCCCCCTCTGACTATTCTTGACTCGTATTATGAGTTGTCAACATTGACCATACACAGCGGATTTGGTTGGTCAAAGGCAGTACATATGCCTAATTTGGTTGGTCATGGTGCATGGTAGCCACACCGTGCTACTACTTCTTGAAGGTCGTTGTACTTGCTAGCTGAAAATTAATATTTAGAAACCAATGTTTTCCCCACTGACCATTTGTGAATCGTGTTATTGGTTGTGAACGTTGACCAACCAAACTGAAATTCTTTGGTCATGGTCAGTGACATTTGCCTAGTTTGGATGTTTGGTATGCATAGTAGCCACACCGTGCCACTACGTATTGAAGTTCTTTGTCCTTTCAAGGCAATACGTAGGGGTCCCAAACCATTGTCTTTCCCTCACACCATTTGTGACTCGTGTTATGAGCTGTCAATGTTGACCACACATAGTGGACTTTGTTGGTCATAGTCAGTGACGTACGCATCCTTTGGTTGGTCAGTGTGCACGCTAGCCACACCGTGCCACTACTTGTTGAAGGTATTGGTACTTGCGAGTTGATAACTACTGTTCCCAACCCATTGTTTCCCCTTCTGACCATTTGTGGCTCGTGTTATGAGTTTTCAACGTTGACTACATACTGTGGAATTCTTTTGGTCATGGTTAGTGGCATATGCCTTCTTTGGTTTGTCACTCTACATGGTTGCCACTCCATGTCACTACGTACTTAACGTCTTTGTGCTTTCTATTTGATAGCCAGTGTTCCCAAACCATTGTTTTCCCCTCTGACTATCTGTGACTCTTGTTGTGAGTTCTCAACGTTGACCACATGAAGTGAAATTCTTTGGTCATGGTCAGTGACATATGCATACTTTGGTTGGTCGCTGTGCATGGTAGCCACACTGTGCCACTACATATTGAAGGTCTTTGTATTTGCTAGTCGATCACTTGTATTCACAAACCATTGTTTCCCCCTTTGACCATTTGTGACTCGTGGTATGAGTTGTCAAAATTGACCACACATAGTGACATTCTTTCGTCATGGCCAGTGATACATGCCTCCTTTGGTTGGTCATTGTAAATGGTAGCCACACTGTGGGACTACTTATTGAATGTCCTTGTGCTTGCTAGCTGATACCTGGTATTTCCAAACCATTGTTTCCCCCTCTAACCATTTGTGACTCGTTTTATGAGCTGTCAACGTTGACGACAAACACCGGATTTCTTTGGTCAAATGCAGTACATATGCCTACTTTGGTTGGTCATTGTGCATGGTAGCCGACCCACGCTACTACTTATTGATGGTCATTGTACTTGCTAGTTGAAAACTAATATTTGGAAGCCAATGATTCCCCTTCTGACCATTTTTGAATCGTGTTATGGGTTGTAAACGTTGTCCACCCATATTGAAATTCTTTGTTCATGGTCAGTGACATAAGCCTAGTTTGGTTGTTCGGTGTGCATAGTAGCCACACTATGCCACTACAAATTGAAGTACCTTGTCCTTTCTTGTGAATACATAGGGTTCTCAAACCATTGTCTCTCCGTGTGACCATATGTGACTCGTGCTATGAGTTGTCAATGTTGACCACACATAGTGGACTTCTTTGGTCATAGTCAATGACCAATGCATTCTCTGGTTGGTCACAATGCACGCTAGCCACACCGTGCCACTACTTGTTGAAGCTGTTTGTACTTGTGAGTTGATAACTAGTGTTTCCAACCCATTGTTTTCCCCTCTGACCATTTGTGACTCGTGTCATGAGTTTTCAACGTTGACCACATGTAGTGAAATTCTTTGGTCATGGTCAGTGACATATGCATACTTTGGTTGGTCATTGTGCATGGTAGCCACACTGTGCCACTACATATTGAAGGTCTTTGTATTTTCTAATCTATCACTAGTATTCACAAACCATTGTTTCCCCCTCTAACCATTTGTGACTCGTGTCATGAGTTTTCAACGTTGACCACACTCTGTGAAATTCTTTTGGTCATGGTTAGTGGCATATGCCTACTTTGGCTTATTAGTGTACATGGTTGCCACGCAGTGTCACTACGTACTGAAGGTGTTTGTGCTTTCTAGTTGATAGCCAGTGTTCCCAAACCATTGTTACCCCCGTCTGACTATCTGTGACTCTTGTTGTGAGTTGTCAACGTTGACCACATGAAGTGAAATTCTTTGGTCATGGTCAGTGACATATGCATACTTTGGTTGGTCATTGTGCATGGTAGCCACACTGTGCCACTTCATATTGAAGGTCTTTGTATTTTCTAATCTATCACTAGTATTCACAAACCATTGTTTCCCCCTTTGACCATTTGTGACTTGTGGTATGAGTTCTCAAAATTGACCACACATAGTGACATTCTTTGGTCATGGTCAGTGACACATGCCTCCTTTGGTTGGTCATTGTAAATGGTAGCCACACCGTGGGACTACCTATTGAATGTCCCTGTGCTTGCTAGCTGATACCTGGTGTTCCCAAACCATTGTTTCCCCCTCTAACCATTTGTGACTCGTTTTATGAGTTGTCAACTTTGACGACACACATCAGATTTCTTTGGTGAAATGCAGTACATATGCCTACTTTGGTCGGTCATTGTGCATGGTAGCCGACACATGCTACTACTTATTGATGGTCGTTGTACTTGCTAGTTGAAAACTAATATTTGGAAGCCAATGATGCCCCCTCTGACCATTTGTGAATCGTGTTATGGGTTATGAACGTTGTCCACCCATATTGAAATTCTTTGTTCATGGTCAGTGACATAAGCCTAGTTTGGTTGTTTGGTGCGCATAGTAGCCACACTGTGCCACTACAAATTGAAGTACTTTGTCCTTTCTTGTCAATACATAGGGTTCCCAAACCATTGTCTCTCCGTGTGACCATTTGTGACTCGTGCTATGGGTTGTCAATGTTGACCACACGTAGTGGACTTCTTTGTAAATAGTCAGTGACGTATGCATTCTTTGGTTGGTCACTTTGCACGCTAGCCACACCGTGCCACTACTTGTTGAAGCTGTTTGTACTTGTGAGTTGATAGCTAGTGTTCCCAACCCATTGTTTTTCCCTCTGACCGTTTGTGACTCGTGTCATGAGTTTTCAAAGTTGACCACACACTGTGAAATTCTTTTGGTCGTGGTTAGTGGCATATACCTACTTTGGCTTATTAGTGGACACGGTTGCCACGCAGTGTCACTACGTACTGAAGGTCTTTGTGCTTTCTAGCTGATAGCCAGTATTCCCAAACCATTGTTACCCCCGTCTGACTATCTGTGACTCTTGTTGTGAGTTGTCAACGTTGACCACATGAAGTGAAATTCTTTGGTCATTGTAAATGCCATATGCATACTTTGGTTGGTCATTGTGCATGGTAGCCACACTGTGCCACTACATATTGAAGGTCTTTGTATTTGCTAATCAATAAATATTACTCTTAAACCATTGTTTTCCCCTCTGATCATTTGTGACTCGTAATATGAGTTGTCAAAGTTGCCCACACATATTGACATTCTTAGGTCATGGTCAGTGACACATGCCTACTTTGGTTGGTCATTGTACATGGTAAACACACCGTGCCACTACTTATTCAAGGTCCCTGTGCTTGCTAGTTGATACCTGGCATTCCCAAACCATTGTTTCCCCCCTTGAACATTTGTGACTCGTATTATGAGTTGTCAACGTTGACCACTAACAGCGGATATCCTTGGTCAAAGGTAGTACATATGCCTGTTTTGGTCAGTCATTGTGCATGTTATCCACACTGTGCTATAAATTATTGATTGTCGTTGTACTTGCTAGTGGAAAACTACTATTTGGAAACCAATGTTTCCCCCTCTGATCATTTGTGAATCGTGTTATGGATTGTGAACATTCTCCACCCATATTGAAATTCTTTTGTCATGGTCAGTAACATAAGCCTAGTATGGTTGTTCGGTGTGCATAGTAGCCACACCGTGCCACTACGTATTGAAGTTCTTTGTCCTTTCTAGTCAATGCATAGGGTTCGCAAAGCATTGGCTCTCCCTCTGACCATTCGTGACTTGTGTTATGAGTTGTCAATGTTGACCACACATAGTGGACTTCTTTGGTCATAATCAGTGACATATGCATCATTTGGTTGGTCACAATGGACGCTAGCCACACCGTGCCACTACTTGTTGAAGGTATTTGTACTTGTTAGTTGATACCTGGTATTCCCAAGCCATTGTTTCCCCCTTTGACCATTTGTGACTCGTATTAAGAGCTGTCAACGTTGAGCACACACAGCGGATTTCTTTGGTCAAAGGCAGTACATATGCCTACTTTGGTTGGTCATTGTGTATGGTAGCCACACCGTGCTACTACTTATTGAAGGTCGGTGTACCTGCTAGCTGTAAACTAGTATTCTGAAACCATTGTTTCCCTCTATGACCATTTGTGACTCGTGTTATGGGTTGTGAACGTTGACCACCCATACTGAAATTCTTTGGTAATTGTCAGTGACATATGCCTAGTTTGGTTGTTTGGTGTGCATAGTAGCCACACTATGCCACTACGTTTTGAAGTTCTTTATCTTTTCTAGTCAATACATAGGGTTCTCAAACCGTTTTCTATCCCTTTGACCATTTGTGACTCGTGTTATGAGTTGTCAATGTTGACCACACATAGTGGACTTCTTAGGTCATAGTCAGTGACGTATGCATCATTTGGTTGGTCACTGTGCACGCTAGCCACACCGTACCACTACTTGTTGAAGATTTTTGTACTTGCTAGTTGATAACTAGTGTTCCAAATCCATTGTTTCGCCCTCCGACCATTTGTGACTCGTGTTATGAGTTTTCAACGTTGACCCAACACTGTGAAACTCTTTTGGTCATGGTTTGTGGCACATGCCTACTTTGGTCTGTCACTGTACATGGTTGCCACGCCGTGTCACTAGGTATTGAAGGTCGTTGTGCTTTCTAGTTGATAGCGAGTGTTCCCAAAGTATTGTTACCCCCTCTGACTATATGTTTTTCTTGTTGTGAGCTGTCAACATTGACCACATGATGTGAAATCCTTTGGTCATGGTCAGTGACATGTGCATGGTTTGGTTGGTCACTGTGCATGGTACCCACACTGTGCCAATACATATTGAAGGTATTTTTACTTGCTAATTGATAACTAGTGTTCACAAA
The DNA here is from genome assembly GCA_023375785.1 of Penium margaritaceum. Lineage (NCBI taxonomy): Eukaryota > Viridiplantae > Streptophyta > Zygnematophyceae > Desmidiales > Peniaceae > Penium > Penium margaritaceum. The sequence continues at coordinate 129,033 of SZWC01005925.1, forward strand.
CCATTGTTTCCCCCCTGTAACCATTTGTGACGAGTGTTATGAGTTGTCAAAGTTGACCACACATAGTGACATTCTTTGGTCATGGTCTGTGACACATGCCTACTTTGGTTGGTCATTGTACATAGTTGCCACACCGTACCACTACTTATTGAAGGTCCCTGTGCTTGCTAGTTGATTCCTGGAGCTGCCAAACCATTTTTTCCTCCTATCACCATTAGTGACTTGTATTATGAGATGTCAACGTTGACCAAGCACAGCAAAATCCTTTGGTCAAAGGTAGTATACATGCCTACTTTGGTCAGTCATTGTGCATGGTAGCCCCACCGTGCTACTACTTATTGACAGTCGTTGTACTTGCTAGTTGAAAACTAATATTCCAAAACCATTGTTTTCCGCTTTGACAATTTGTGACTCGTGTTTTGGGCTGTGAACGTTAACCACCCATACTGAAATTCTTTCATCATGGTAATTGACATATACCTAGTTTCGCTGTTCGGTGTGCATAGTAGCCACACCGTGGCACTACGTATTGAAGTTCTTTGTTGTTTCTAGTCAATACATAGGGTTCCCAAACCATGTTCTGTGCATCTAACCATTTGTGACTCCTTTTATGAGTTGTCAATGCTGACCACACATAGTGGACTTCTTTGTTAGAAAACTGTGCCCCTTGCCATGGCTGCCGTGGATGGTTTTCCTGGTTCGACCATTGGGGATTGGTGCAAAATCAAATCTGATTGCAGATTTGGATTCCTTGGAATTTCCCATGCAAGATCGAGCTTTGAATCGCTCGATTTGAGTGAGTATTCAGAGAGATAGCCCCGCCCGAAGGTCGGGTGGTCGGCGTGTGGAATATGGGTCTCCGTCATGGATGACGGGATGATTCCACCGCGGTGGTCCGAGTTCAGGTCCAACGGGCTCCAAAGGCACCATGGCCATGAAGGAAGGGATGTAGATGGTCTCCTGGACCAGGGCGAACTCCCCCCCACGTTGGAGTGCCAGGAAGGGCGCTTCGACAAGCCACCGTCGAAGCGCCTTCCGTCACTCCCGTTCGTGGGCATGGTGGGCGGCTCCACCATGGGTTACTTTGACGGCCATAGCAGGGGCTATACTGCTCCGTTTTGGGTGTGCTTGGATGCGTTGGAAAGCTCTGATCATAGGCTATAAGAATCTGATGTAATCTTACTGAAAACCGCAATAATTCCCACTTCGATTGAGTGCAACTGCTTGCGACTCATTTCTGCCCATTCTTGACTGTGATCCTTGGACTCCACACTCTTCCACTTTGGCTTGCATTGGCAACTGAAGTAGCGTCAGTGTGCTCCACAGAAGGCCAGGCATCCTTGTCGGTACTCCCACTCCTCCTAGGGCACAGCCAGGATAGCATTCCTGATAAAGGGTTATGGGCCCACGTTCCCTAGGAGGACCCGCGTCTTCTAAGTGCACGCTACCGCTACAAGCAATGGCAACCACGACCGAGCAAGAGAGCAGTTGTGACGTCCCCCTCAAGTTTAATGGGAGGGACTTTCCCTTGTGGAAGTGGCAGGTTGAGATCTTCCTGTGCTATAGGGGACTGCTTGCGCTGGTCAACGGTGAAGAGAAGTCTCCTGCGGCGTCTGGGACGGCCGAGGAGGTGGAGGCGTTCGAGAAGCGCAATAAAGAAGCGTTTGCTCTGATCGCGTCAGCATTGTGTCCGGCACAGCGCACACAAATCCAAGGATGCACATGGGCATCGAAGGCTTGGGAGAGGCTTTGCATCGCACACGACCCGCCAAATCTTCAGCTACGTGACTCGGCGAGCGAAGACGCGGCGCAAGTGGCCAGTGACCGGTGGACTGAATCCACTGGGGCGGAGCAAGGGATGGCGTCCGCAGCACCAGCCCTGGTCATCCGCTCTCATGAAGGAGAGGGAGATCGCAGGATGGAAGGGACGCGTCCACGCCGTGCCAAGAAGGGTGAGTGCCATCGCTGTGGCCAGGAGGGCCACTGGAGACGGGCCTGCACATCGGGAGCTGCGGATCTGGCCACAAAGGTGGCAGAAGGGCAGCAGACCAACGTGGCAGTCGCTGACTCCGTACGCTCCATGAAGGGGGCTGAGATGGCGGAACCCAAGGCAGGCGAGAGGCAGGCGTGTTTGGAGCAAGGAGGCCCCAACAGGTCCCAAAAAGGGGCCTGCTACAACTGTGGCCAGAGGGGCCACTTGAAAGCGACGTGCACAGCGGAAGCCGTGGACTCCGACAAACGCGTCGGGAGAGGGCGGCAGGCCGAAGCAGTCGTTGACACGCCGTGCAGCAGCAATCAGCCTCAAGCTGCGAGGGCTGATGTGGTCGGGGACCACAAGGCACGCCGTGGGTGTGCAACCTCCACAACCTCCAAGAGGGAGCTCAAGGTGGAGCATCAAAATGGAGATGCTGCCGCTCATCACAACGGAGGTGATGTGCTCCGAGGAGGCAAAATAAGGGTGGAGGAGTCGGCCAAGAAGAAAGGCACCAAGGAGAGGAAGCTCCAAGTGCCTGACTTGGTGACAGGGGTGCTGTCCGTGAGTCGCCTCATCAAGGAGGGACTCGAAGTGGTCTTCACAAGGAAGGGCTGCCTCATAAAAGAGGAGGGCAGCGGACGTGTCCTGGCACGTGGTACGCATAAAGGAGGTGCGTATCTGGTACGTGTCGACGTCCTCACAAGGAGCAGCCGTGACTCTGGCGTGGGCAGCCGTCGGAGTAAGGAAACGGTTGCAACGGCGTCCAAGAAGGGGAAACCTGAGGGCGCAGTGGGCGGTGTAAAGGAGACCGTCCGGGCTGGATCGGAGGACCTGGACCACAAGGCACGCCATGCAACAAGATGTCGTGTGATGGGTGCAAAGCCTCATGGGGAGGCAAAAGAGGGTGTCCAGGTGGCAGACCAGCCAGGGGAGAGCATTGATGGCAAACGGCCAGGCTCTCCTAACGGGCATAAAGGGCCCAATGCTGCAGGAGTGGTGACCCGGCGTCACAAGGCAGGCCATGAGGGTGCTGCCGAGTTCCATGGGGGAGTGATGGTGGCGGCTCGGAGGACCATGCAGCAGAAGGAGGGCGGCATGAAGGTGTGTCCTCAAGTGGAGTCTGAGGGGCTCTGCGCCTCGGCTAAAGTGGAGCTACTGCACCAACAAGATGGCCAAAACCCAAGAGCTCAAGTGCCACGACCGGGTGCCGACGTGTCGCGTGTGCAAGGCTCTACCTCAGGGCTTGAGGAGGAGGAGAGCGGTGGCATTACGCCGTGCTCTCAACCGGAGGATAAAAGGCTCCGGGCTGCATAGGTGGTGAACCGTGACCACGAGGCGGCTGATAGAGGAGTCGCCAAGTCTCAAGAGGAGGCGCCGGTGGCGGCACGGAGGACCACGCAACAGAGGGAGGACGCCATGAGAGCTGGTCCTCAAGTTGAGCCTAAGGGGCTCATTGCAGCAGCAGACCGGGACCAAAAGCACCACGCGGCAGGAGGTCGGGCAGTCGGTGCACCGCAACAAAAGTGGGCGGAGGTGGTCCGGAGAGCTGCGCAACAGGGGGAGAGCAAAGACACATGGCTGAGCACTCCAAAGGAGCAAATCGCGCTCCGAGCGGCAACAACGGTGGACCGCGGCTACAAGGCAGGCCAGGAGGGTGCTGCCGAGTCCCATAAGGGGGCGATGGTGGCTGAGCGGAGGACCATGTTGCAGGGTGTGGTCAAGGTGTCGTCAGTTCCAAGTCCTCAAGGAGGAGGGCGAGCACTCAAGGGACATGCAACAGAGGGTGCGGCAGGTGTGTCGGCATCTCTGAATTCTGCAAAACAGGCGGATGATGCATGCAACATGCACGATGTGGGAGAGGGGAGTGAGACCTCCGCTTCTCCACATTCTCCAAAAGAGGAAGCGCAGGTGCATGAGGAGTGNAAGGAGCAAAACGCGCTCCGAGCGGCAACGACGGTGGACCGCGGCTACAAGGCAGGCCAGGAGGGTGCTGCCGAGTCCCATAAGGGGGCGATGGTGGCTGAGCGGAGGACCATGTTGCAGGGTGTGGTCAAGGTGTCGTCAGTTCCAAGTCCTCAAGGAGGAGGGCGAGCACTCAAGGGACATGCAACAGAGGGTGCGGCAGGTGTGTCGGCATCTCTGAATTCTGCAAAACAGGCGGATGATGCATGCAACATGCACGATGTGGGAGAGGGGAGTGAGACCTCTATTTCTCCACATTCTCCAAAAGAGGAAGCACAGGTGCATGAGGAGTGTGACGAGGGAGCTGAGACCAAGGGACCAACACCAGAAGACCTCTCCATGAGGGGGAGGCATGCGCGTCGGGGACGTGCGGCGAGGCGGTGGCAGCAGTGCAGGCGACGGCCAGAGGAGCAGTCGCAGTTGCAGCATTGTGGATCCTGCGAGACTGGTTGTAATAAAGTGCAAGCCAGTGCCGGCGGTGCAGGCGGCAGCAGCTTGGGCAATGCGGCACGCACAGAGGCGGCGCCGGCAGGGACCAAGAGCAGCAGCATGGAGGCACTGCAAGAAGGCGGGGGAGGTGTGCAGCACGCTGGGCCAAGCTCACAAGGTGCTGAAGGTGTTGATAAATCAAAGGCACCACAAGCACAAACGGAGGCGATGGAGGACATAAACAAAGGTCCGAGGTCTCCGCACATGGGGGAGGATGCCGCAAGAGGTACGGGTCTCCCACGTGAAGGGGAGTAGACTTGCAAGAAGGCAAGGGCTCCCTGGTCGTCTCGGGGAGGCGACCAATTGTCGTGGCAAGCACCAACATCAACACAATGGAGGACACAAGGCAGGCCACGGGGGCTCTGCCAAGTCCCGCACGGGGGCGCAAGTGTCAACACCGGGGAGCTAGGCGTCCGCCGCTACGTGTTGTAACTGGTGCAGGGCAGCTGAGGAGAGTTTCTCACAGTAGCAGATTGGCCGGACAGTGGAGCATGGCAAATGTTCAAGGACAGGGCATCATGGCTGCGGTGCAGGGGGAGATTGTTAGAAAATTGTGCCCCTTGCCAGGGCTTCCGTGGATGGTTTTCCTGGTTCGACCACTGGGGAGTGGTCGAACATCAAATCTGATTGCAGATTTGGATTCCTTGGAATTTCCCATGCAAGATCGAGCTTTGAATTGCTCAATTTGAGTGAGTATTCAGAGAGATAGCCCCGCCCGAAGGTCGGTTGGTCGGCGTGTGGAATATGGGTCTCCGTCATGGATGACGGGATAATTCCACCGCGGTGGTCCGAGTTCAGGTCCAACGGGCTCCAAAGGCACCATGGCCATGAAGGAAGGGATGTAGATGGTCTCCTGGACCAGGGCGAACTCCCCTCCACGTTGGAGTGCCAGGAAGGGCGCTTTGACAAGCCACCGTCGAAGCGCCTTCCGTCACTCCCGTTCGTGGGCATGGTGGGCGGCTCCACCATGGGTTACTTCGACGGCCATAGCAGGGGCTATACTGCTCCGTTTTGGGTGTGCTTGGATGCGTTGGAAAGCTCTGATCATAGGCTATAAGAATCTGATGTAATCTCACTGAAAACAACAACAATTCCCACTTGGATTGAGTACAAATGCTTGCGACTCATTTCTGCCCATTCTTGACTATGATCCTTGGACTCCATACTCTTCCACTTTGGCTTGCATTGGCAACTGAAGTAGCGTCAGCGTGCTCCACAGAAGGCCAGGCATCCTCGTCGGTGCTCCCACTCCTCCAAGGGCACAGCCAGGATAGAATTCCTGACAAGTCAGTGACGTATGCATCCTTGGGTTGGTCATTCTGCACGCTAGCCAGAACGTGCCACTACTTGTTGAAGGTCTTTGTACTAGCTAGTTGATAACTAGTGTTCCCAATCCATTGTTTCCCCTTCTGACCATTTGTGACTCGTGTAATGAGTTTTCAAAGTTGACTACATACTTTGAAATTCTTTTGGTCATGGTTAGTGGCACATGCCTACTTTGGTGTGTCACTGTGCATGGTTTCCACGCCATGTCACTACGTACTGAAGGTCTTTGTGCTTCGTAGTTGATAGCCAGTGTTCCCAAACCATTGTTATCCTCTCTGACTATCTGTATCTCTTGTTGTGAGTTGTCGAAGTTGACCACATGAAGTGAAATTCTTTGGTCATGGTCAGTGACAGATGCATACTTTAGTTGGTCGCTGTGCATGGTAGCCACACTGTGCCACTACATATTGAAGGTCCTTGTACTTGCTTATCAATAACTAGTATGCACAAATCATTGTTTCACCCTCTGACCATTTGTGAATTGTGTTATGAGTTGTCAAAGTTGACCACACATTATGACATTCTTTGGTCATGGTCAGTGACACATGCCTTCTTTGGTTGGCCAGCGTACATGGTAGCCACACCTTGCCACTCCTTATTGAAGGTCCCTGTACTTGCTAGTTGATAACTAGTGTTCCCAAACCATTGTTTCCCCCTCTGACCATTTGTGGCTCTTACTATGAGTTTCCAACGTTGACCACTCACAGCAGATTTCTTTGGTCAAAGGTAGTAGATATGCCTACTTTGGTCGGTCGTTGTACATGGTAGCCACACCGTGCTACTACGTATTGAATGTCGTTGTACTAACTAGTTTATAACTAATATTCTGAAATCATTGTTTCTCCCTCTGAGCATTTGTTACTCGTGTTCTGGGTTGTGAACACTGACCACCCATACTGAAATTCTTTGGTCATGGTCAGTGACATATGCCTAGTTAGGTTTTTCACCGTGCATAGTAGCCACACCGTGCCACTACGTATTGAAGTTCTTTGCCTTTTCTAGTAAATAGATAGGGTTCCCAAACCATTGTCTCTCCCTCCAACATTTGTGACGCGTGTTATGAGTTGTCAATCTTGACCACACATAGTGGACTTCTTTGGTGATAGTAAATGACATATTCATCCTTTGGTTTGTCACCGTGTACGCTAGCCACACCGTGCCACTACTTGTTGAAGGTCTTTGCACTTGCTAGTTGATAACTAGTCTTCCCAATCCATTGTTTCCCCCTCTGCCCATTTGTGACTCGTGTTATGAGTTCTCAGCGTTGACCACACACAATGACATTGTTCTGGTCATGGTTAGTGGCATATGCCTACTTAGGGTTGTCATTGTACATGGTTGCCATGCTGTGTCACTACGTACTGAAGGTCGTTGTGCTTTCTAGTTGATAGCAAATGTTCCCAAACCATTGCTACCCCCTCTGACTATCTCTGACTCTTGTTGTGAGTTGTCAACATTGACCACATGAAGTGAAATTCTTTCGTCATGGTCAGTGACATATGCATTCTTTTGTTGGTCATAGTGCATGGTAGCCACACAGTGCCAATTCATATTGAAGGTCTTTTTACTTGCTCATTGAAAACTAGTGTTCACAAACAATTGTTTCCCCCTCTGACCAATTGTTATTCGTGTTAGGAGTTGTCAAAGTTGACCACACATAGTGACATCCTTTGGTCATGGTCAGTGACAAATGCCTACTTTGGTTGGTCATTGTACATGGTAGCCACACCGTTCCACGAATTTCAAAAGGTCCGTGTGCTTTCTAGTTGATACCTGGTGTTCCCAAACCATGGTTTCCCCCTCTGACCATCTGTGATTCGTATTGTGTGTTGTCAAAGTTTTCAACACACAGCGGATTTCTTTGGTCAAAGGCAGTACACATTCCTACTTTGGTCGGTCATTGTGCATGGTAGCCACACCGTGCTACTACTTATTGAAGGTTGTTATACATTCTACTTGAAAACCAATGTTCCAAAACCATTGTTTCCCCCTCTGGCCATTTGTGACTCGTGTTATGGGTTGTGAATGTTGACCACCCATGCTGAAGTTCTTTGGTCAAGGTCAGTGACATAGGCCTAGTTTGGTTGTTCCGTGTGCATAGTAGCCACATTGTGCCACTACATATTGAAGTTTTTAGTCCATTCTAGTCAATACATAGGGTTCGCAAACCATCGTCTCTCCCTCTGACCATTTGTGACTTGTGTTATGAGTTGTCAATGATGACCAACCATATCGGATTTCTTTGGTCACAGCCATGGACATATGAATCCTTTGGTTGGTCACTGTGCACGCTAGCTACACCATGCAACTGCTTGTTGAAGGTCTTCGTACTTGCTAGTTGATAACAAGTGTTCCCTGCCCATTGTTTCCCCCTCTGACCATTTGTGACTCGTGTTATGAGTTGTCAACTTTGACCATACACTTTGAAATTCTTTTGGTCATGGTTAGTGGCATATGCCTACTTTCAGTTGTCACTATACATGGTTGCCACGCTGTGTCACTATGTACTGAAGGTCGTTGTGCTTTCTACTTGATAGCGAGTGTTCCCAAACCATTCTTACCCCCTCCGACTATCTCTGACTCTTGTTGTGAGTTTTCAACGTTGACCACATGAAGTGAAATTCTTTGGTCATGGTCAGTGACATCTGCATACTTTTGTTGATCACAGTGCATTGTAGCCACATAGTGCCACTTCATATTGAAGGTCTTTGTACTTGCTCATCGATAACTAGTATTCATAATACATTGTTTCCCCCTCTGACCATTTGTGAATCGTGTTAGGAGTTGTGAAAGTTGACCACACCTAGTGACATTCTTTGGTCATGGTCAGTGAAACATGCCCACTATGGTTGGTCATTGTGCATGGTAGCCACACCGTGCCACTGCGTATTGAAGGTCCCAGTGATTGCTAGTTGATACCTGGTGTTCCCAAACCATTGTTTCCCCCTGTGACCATTTTTGACTCGCATTATGAGTTGTCAATGTTGACCACACAGAAAGATTTCTTTCATCAAAGGCAGCACATATGCCTACTTTGGCCGGTCATTGTACATGGTAGCCACACTCTGCTACTACTTATTGAAGGTCGTTATACATTCTACTTAAAAATTAATATTCCAAAACCATTGTTTCCCCCTCTGACCATTTGTGACTCGTGTTATGGGTTGTGAACGTTGACCACCCATTCTGAAATTCTTTGGTCATGGTCAGTGACATATGTCTAGTTTGGTTGTTGGGTGTGCATAGTAGCCACACCATGCCATTACGTGTTGAAGTTCTTTGTCCTTTCTAGTCCATACATAGGGTTCCCAAACCATGGTCTCTCCCTCTGACCATTTGTGACTTGTGTAATGAATTGTCTATGTTGACCACACATATTGGATTTCCTTGGTCATAGTCAATGACATATGCATCCTTTGGTTGGTCACTGTGCACGCTAGCCACCCCGTGCCACTACTTGGTGAAGGTCTTTGTACTTGCTAGTTGATAACTAGTGTTCCCAACACATTGTTTCCCCCTCCGACCATTTGTGACTCGTGTTATGAGTTTTCAACGTTGACCACACACTGTGAAATTCTTTTGGTCATGGTTAGTGGCATATTCCTACTTTGGGTTGTCACTGTACATTGTTGCCACGTTATGTCACTACGTACTGAAGGTCTTTGTGCCTTCTAGTTGATAGCCAGTGTTCCCAACCCATTGTTACCCCCTCTTACTATTTGTGACTCTTGTTGTGAGTTATCAACGCTGACCACATGAAGTGAAATTCTTTGGACATGGTCAGAGACATATGCATACATTGGTTGGTCACTGTGCATGGTGGCCACACAGTGCCACTTCATATTGAAGGTGTTTGTGCTTTCTATTTGATAACTAGTATTCAATAACCATTGTTTCCCCCTCATATCATTTGTGACTCGTGTTAGGAGTTGTCAAAGTTGACCACACATAGTGACATTCTTTGGTCATGGTCAGTGACACATGCCTAGTTTGGTTGGTCATTGTGAATGGTAGCCACACCGTGCCACTAGGTATTGAAGGTTCCTGTGATTGCTAGTTGATACCTGGCGTTCCCAAACCATTGTTTCCCCCTCTGACCATATGTGACTCGTGTTATAAGTTATCAACGTTGACCACACACAGAGGATTTCTTTGGTGAAAGGCAGTACATGTGCCTACTTTGGTTGGTCATTGTGCATGGTAGCCACACCGTGCTACTACTTATTGAAGGTCGTTTTTCTTGCTAGCTGAAAACTAATACTCCGAAACCCTTGTTTCCCTCTCTGACCATTTGTGATTCGTGTTGTGAGTCGTGAACGTTGACCACCCATACTGAAATTCTTTGGTCATGGTCAGTGACATATGCCTAGTTTGGTTGCTTGGTGTGCATGGAAGCCACATTGTGCCACTATGTATTGAAGTTCTTTGTCCTTTCTAGTCGATACTTTTGAAAAATTGGCCCTCCGCATGCCCAAGTGCGGTGCCGAGAGGCGCCGACGAGCCGCCAGAAAGTGGAAACGCCGCTCTGGCGGATCTGGCGACTCAAAGATTGCTCAGATCCTAAAATAGAGGATTGCCCCTAAAAATTGACAAGTCGCTGAATCCGTTGAAAGTTGTTTCGCCGGAATCGGACAAGTATCTAGGGAGATATGGCCTTCCAAAGTTGGGGTATGCACAGCGGCTCTGGGAGTCGACTGCGACTCGAAATCCGGTCGATAATCGACCGGACCGAGTAACAAAAATACCATCTGGAGAAAATGCTCCGATAGGCCTGCCGAGGCGTCCGGTGGATGATCCACCTGATCCGGTGGATCATCCATCGGATCCAATAGTGCAGGTTGTTAATGAGGGACTTAGCCAAAATCCTGGCTTGACGTCCGAATCTCATTAGTACGTTTTGTTACTCGGGGACTTTGTCAAAATTCTGACTACAGGTCCGCGGACAGGTTTTGAACCTTGTCACACCAGTGTTGGCCTTGGCCCATCGCCCATCGATGTCCATCGATGCCCATCGATCCATCGATGGACCCTTATCTGGGGACATCGATGGGCTCCCTCATGCAAGGGCAGTTGTGTGCCGCACAGAACTGCCCAGAACTGCACAGATGCTTTGGGTTTGGGCACATTCACAATATGTATATGGCATTCACACCTTCTACAGAAGTACAGTAAAGTCCAGAATGACACCATTATCATTGTTTCATCCATTCCATGCAATTTGGCATTGCAATACATCATGCCACAGTCACATTCATATCCTACTATCCACACACATTCATGTAGCCTTACGTACAATGGTTTGCAACCGGCGGTAAAAACAGCAAGGGCAGGTCACTCCTCAACGGCAACAAGAATCACTTCCTCAAGAAGGCCAACAGGCGGTGCCTGGATTTCAGGGCCGAGGAGCACACCCAAGTCGAGAAGGTGGAGTTTGTCACCTACGAGAAGTCCTCCAAGTCAATGGTGGTTGCAAACGACAAAGTCGAGCCGGCGGCCGGCCAAGGCGACGTGGAGGTGGAAGTCATGGTGGGCGGTAAGAAGGAGCCGTGCACAATCCGTGATGTGCAGCACGTTCCCGGCCTGGCTGACATTTTGAGTATCAGTCGCTTGACGGACAAGGGATATGAGGTCCTCTTCACCGGGAAAGGCGCAGTGGTGCACATTGACGGCGATGGCGAGGTCGTGCAGGAGGCAAAGCGCAAGGACAGTCTCTACATCGTGGAGACCAAGGTGGTCCTCGCGGCATCCAATGCAGTAGATTTGCAGGAGCGCGTCGTCAACATGGCCAAGGGAGGAAGCGCTGATCTGGAGCTCTGGCACCGACGGTTCCAGAATTTGGCGCCCGCAACCGTTAAGGACCTGGTGAAGCGCGACATGGTGCGCGGCCTCGTCATCGACGGTGCAGATGCGGCAGCACATGCAGCAACGCACAAAAATTGTGAGCCTTGCATTTTGGGCAAGGCGCGGCGCAAGCCATTCAATGAGAATGCGGCTCGCGCAAAGGACCTACAGGAGGTCGTGCACAGCGACGTGTGCAGATCGTTCAAAACGCCGTCAAACGGCGGCTTCAGATACTTCGTCACCTTCATTGACGACTGTAGCACGAAGCTCTATGTGTACTTCATGAAGCGGAAAGGCGAGGTCCTGGACCGGCTAAAGGAGTACATCGCAGCGGTGGAGAGGCAGACTGGCCGGAAGGTCAGAGCGCTACGGAGCGACAGTGGCGGAGAGTACGTGGGCTGCAGCGGGTGGATGAAGCAGCAGGGCATCAAGTGGGAACCCACTACGCCGTACTTGCCATAGTCCAACGGAGTGGCGCAGCAATCGAACCAGACGCTGCTCAACATGGTGCGAACCATGCTTGTGGATGCCGGGTTGGCGCGAGGTTTCTGGGTGGAGGCTCTGCGTACAGCGAGCTACACCATCAACCTCACTGCAACATCGGTGCTGAAGGGTAAGGGCGACTCGAAGACGCCGCAGGAGGTTTGGAGCAGGCGCAAGCCAAACGTGGCGCACCTGAAGGTGTTCGGGTGCAAGGTGCACGCAATGGTGCAGGCGGCGCAATGACGCCACATCAAGCTGGAACCGCGGGCAAAGCCGTGCTTGTTCCTTGGCTACAAGAGCGCGCAAAAGGCGTATCGGCTCTGGGACCCGCGTACGCAAGAGATCATCCGCACCCATGACGTCAAGTTTGACGAGCAATAGAGCTTCAACAGCAGCAGAAACGACATGAGCATCCGAAACACTCCAAAACAGGGGAAGTGGTTCTAGCTCCTTGACTACGAGGAGGAGCCGGCGGACGTGGAGGTCGATGATGCAGTGTCAGAGCGCGGCGGTGCAGCAGGTGTAGCAGCTGATGCGAAGGGCTCCGACGACAACGCAGCTGGGCTGGAGATCCGGTAGAATGATCCGTCAAAGGAGGCACCGCGGGTGCCGAAGCGCACACTTCCGGCAAAGTTCGCGTCGGGCGTCGGAGAAAAATCCTCCGGACGCGCCGCCTGTCCGGTTGATGGTTCACCGGAACGGGAGGGATCCTCGGGGAGCCGTCCAGTCGATGATTCACCGGAGCAGGCTGAGTCGGAAAGATCGTAGCAGAGCGACGAGACGCCGCCAAGACTGCCGCGTCGCAGCGGGAGGTAGCAAAAAGCGGGGAAGCGCTTTGACCCAGGCACCGATCGATGGATCGGCATGACACGGTGCATGCTCGCTGCATCAACGGAGCCGAAGACCGTGCAAGAGGCGCTTGCGCAACCCAAGGGAAAGCAGTGGGACGCTGCCATCAAGTCGGAGTTATCGTCCATTGCTAAAAACGACACGTAGCAGCTGGTTGACAGGCCGAAAGATGCCAAGGTCATCGACTCCAAGTGGGTATTCAAGACCAAGTTCACGAAGGAAGGTGTGGTTGACAAGTACAAGGTGCGGCTCGTGGCAAAGTGGTACGCACAGCGCAAGGGTGAGCACTACGATGAGACGTTTTCCCCTGTCGCCAAGTTCACAAGCATCCGGGCGATCCTTGCGGTGGCGGCCGTGAAGGACATGGAGCTCCACCAAATGGACGTAAAGATGACCTTCCTCAATGGCATCATCGACAAGGAAATCTACATGGAGGTGCCGGAGGGGATGGAGGCGCCGGAGGGCAAGGTGTGCAAGCTGCGGAAGTCCTTGTACGGGCTAAAACAATCGCCCCGATGCTGGTACCAACAGATGGACCTCCTCATGGAAAAACTCGGCTTCAAGCGCTGTGAGGCGAATCACAGTATGTACGTGTGGCATAGCAAGAAGCTCCATCAGATTGTCGCACTCTATGTGGACAATCTGATCTTGTGCTCCTCAGACCTGCCGAGCGTACAGCAGTTGAAAGAGCAGCTAAGCAGCAGGTTCCAGATGTCGGACATGGGGAAGCTGGTGTTTTACCTCGGGGTGAGCATTATGCGGAACCGGAGGGCACGCACGCTTGAGCTGGGGCAGGCCAAATACGTGGCCGAGGTGCTGAAGCGGTACGGCATGGAGGACTGCAAACCAGTGTGCAGTCCTGTCTCCACGACTTGTGAACTAAGTGCGGCAATGGCACCGTAAACAAAAGAAGAGCGGGAGGATATGGCAGGGGTGCCGAACCAATCGGTGGTGGGCAGCCTCATGTATGCCATGGTGGCAACTCGACCGGACCTGGCCTACGCTGTGGGCCAAGTGAGCAAGTACGTGGCCGATCTAGGGCCACTACACTGGCAGGCGGTCAAGCGCATCCTCCGCTACTTGCAGGCGACGCGGCACGCGCGCCTGAGGTTTGACGGCAAAGGGCGGGCGGACCCTTTGCGTCTGGTCTACTACACGGACGCAGACTACGCTGGGGATGTGGACAAGCGGAAGTCCACATCCGGCTATGTGTTCTTCCTCGCTGGTGAAGCCATTTTGTGGTGTAGCACGAAGCACAACTGCGCCGCCACATCCACAGCGGAAGCAGAGTACATCGCGCTGGCCGAGGCGGTCAAGGAGGCGAAGTGGCTCCACAGGTTGCTGGGGGAGCTGGGCGTGCCGCAGCTGGAGCCTACGATGGTGCACGAGGACAACACCGGCTCCATCTCGCTGACCAACAACCCGACGCAGCATAGGGGGACGAAGCACATTGACGTGCGTTATCACTACGCATGGGACATGGTTGAGAAGGGGCAGGTGGTGCTGCAGCACTGCAGCACGCACAGCATGCTTGCGGATTGCTTGACCAAAGCGCAACCCGCGGACCGGCACGCAATGAGCGTGGCCGGACTTGGGATGACCAGCTATGATGGGCTGGAGGGCGCAGCGGAAGATGAGTGAGAGCAAGCAGGAGCAGCGGACATGGAAGGTGCAAGGGGGAGAATGTTGAAAAATTGCCCCTTCGCATGCCCAAGTGCGGCGCCGGGAGGCGCCGACGAGCCACCAGAAAATGGGAACAACGCTCTGGCGGATCTGGCGACTTAAAGAATGCTCGGATCGTAACATGGAGGATTGCCCCTGAAAACTGACAAGTTGCTGAATCCGGTGAAAGTTATTTCGCCAGAATCGGACAAGTATCTAGGGAGATATGGCCTTCCAAAATTGGGATATGCGCAGCGGCTCTGGGAGCCGGCTGCGACTCAAAATCCGGTCGATAATTGACCGGACCGAGTAACAAAAACACCATCTGGAGAGAATGCTCCGATAGGCCTGCCGAGGCGTCCGGTGGATGATCCACCTGATCCGGCGGATCATCCACCGGATCCAGTAGTGCAGGTTGTTACAGAGGGACAGCCAAAATCCTGGCTCGACGTCCGAATCTCAGTAGTATGTTTTGTTACTTGGGAACTTTGTCAAAATTCTGACTACAGGTCCGCGGACAGGTTTCGAACCTCGTCACACCCCATCACCAAACGCAACCCAAAAGTGGGTAGGGTGCGTGGAAACAGTGCAGGGGAACCCCACACCATTTGCAATGGGATATACGCCTTGGGAAAGACGCTTCGCACGTGAACGAAGGCACCACGACAAGTGGCGGCGTCAGGCTTCTGTGGTGGGTGAGACCTGCGCTTCGGCAAGCATAACTTGAGCTACAATTGGCCAAATTGCGCGCAGTTTGGTGGGTTGGTAACCTTATTACTTGCCCTATAAATGTTGTGATCATGTCCATGTTCTAAAACTAACGCAAAACGACGTTATTCCCTTTGCAAACTGACTGTCTCTAAATTCCTGCTCACATAGCGTGAGGTGATCAGAAAGCTCGCGCTCAGTCTCATATTCGCCCATAACAGTAGACGTGAACCACTAGAGACGATCAGATAAACGTCAGGACCGCACCACGCGGATCTCATCTTGACAGATACATAGGGTTCCCAATTCATTATCTCTCCATTTGACCATTTGTGACTCGTGTTATGAGTTGTCAATGTTGACCACACATAGTGGATTTCTTTGGTCATAGTCAGTGCCGTATGCATCCTTTGATCGGTCACTATGCACGCTAGCCACACTGTGCCACTACTTGGTGAAGGTCTTTGTACTTTCTAGTTGATAACTAGTATTCCCAACCCATTGTTTCCCCCTCTGACCATTTGTGACTCGTGTTATGAGATGTTAAATTTGACCACACATAGTGACATTCTTTGGTCATGGTCAGTGACACATGCCTACTTTGGTTGGTCATTGTACATGGTAGCCACACCGTGCCACTAGTTATTGAAGGTCCCTGTGCTTGCTAGTTGATACCTGGTGCTCCAAAACCACTCTTTCACCCTCCGACCATTTCTGACTCGTATTATGAGTTGTTAAAGTTGACGACACACAACGGATTTCATTGGTCAAAGGCAGTACATATGCCTACTTTGGTCGGTCATTCTGCATAGTAGCCACACCGTGCTTCTACTTATTGAAAGTCGTTAGACATTCTACTTGAAAACTTATATTCTGAAACCATTGTTTCCCCCTTTGACCATTTGTGACTCATGTTATAGGTTGTGAACGTTGACCACCCGTTCTGAACTTCTTTGGTCATGGTCAGTGTCAAATGCCTGCTTTGGTTGTTGGGTGTGCATAGTAGCCACACCGTGCCACTACGTATTGAACTTCTTTGTCCTTTCTAGTCGATACATAGGGTTCCCAAACCATTGTCTCTCCCTCTGACCATTTGTGACTTGTGTTATGAGATTTCAATGTTGACCACATATGTTGGATTTCCTTGGTCACAGTCAGTGACATATGCATCCTTTGGTTGATCACTATGCACGCTAGCCACCACGTGCCACTACTTGTTGAAGGTCTTCGTACTTGCTAGCTGATAAGTAGTGTTCCCAACCCATTGTTTCCCCCTCCGACCTTTTGTCACTCGTGTTATGAGTATTCAACGTTGACCACACACTGTGAAATTCTTTTGGTCATGGTTAGTGGCATATGCCTACTTTCGGTTTTCACTGTTCATGGTTGCCACGTTGTGTCACAACGTACTAAAGGTCGTTGTGCTTTCTAGTTGATATTAAGTGTTCCCAAACCATTGTTACCCCCTCTCACTATCTGTGACTCTTGTTGTGAGTTGTCACGTTGACCACATGAACTGAAATTCTTTGGTTATGGTCAGTGACATATGCATGCATTGGTTGGTCACTGTGCATGGTGCCACACTGTGCCACTTCATATTGAAGGTGTTTGTACTTGCTATTTGATAACAATTATTCATTAACCATTGTTTCCCCCTCTAACCATTTCTGACTCGTGTTAGGAGTTGTCAAAGTTGACCACACACAGTTGTATTTTTTGGTCATGGTCAGTGACACATGCCTACTTTGGTTGGTCATTGTGCATGGTAGCCACTCCGTGCCACTACATATTGAAGGTCCCTGTGATTGCTAGTTGATACCTGGTGTTCCCAAACCATAGTTTCCCCCTCCGACCATTTGTGACTCGTATTATGAGTTGTCAACGTTGACCACACACAGAGGATTTCTTTGGTGAAAGGCAGTACATATGCCTATTTTGGTCTGTCATTGTGCATGGTAGCCACACCATGCTACGACTTATTAACGTCGTTATACATTCTACTTGAAAACTAATATTCTGAAACCATTGCTTCTCCCTCTGACCATTTGTGACACGTGTTATGGGTTGTGAACGTTGACCACCCATTATGAAATTCTTTGGTCATGGTCAGTGACATATGCCTAGTTTGGTTGTTGGGTGTGCATAGTAGCCACACCGTGCCACTACGTATTGAAGTTCAGTGTCCTTTCTAGTCGATACATACGGTTCCCAAACCATTGTCTCTCCCTCTTACCATTTATGACTTGCGTTATGAGTTGTCAATATTGACCACATATATTGGATTTCTTCGGTCATAGTCAGTGACATATGCATCCTTTGGTTGGTCACTTTGCACGCTAGCCACACAGTGCCACTACTTGTTGAAGGTCTTTGTACTTGCTAGTTGATAACTGGTGTCCCCAACCCATTGTTTCCCCCTTTGACCATTTGTGACTCGTGTTATGAGTTTTCCACTTTGACCACACACTGTGAAATTCTTTTGGTCATGGTTAATGCCTACTTTGCCTACTTTGGTTCGTCATTGTACATGGTTGCCATGCCGTGTCACTATGTACTGGCGGTCTTTGTGGTTTGTAGTTGATAGCCAGTGTTCCCAAACCATTGTTACCCACTCTGAATTTCTGTGACTCCTCCTCTTGTTGTGACTTGTCAGCGTTGACCACATGAAGTGTAAGTTGTTCGTCATGGTCAGTGACAGAAGCATACTTTGGCTGGTCACTGTGCATGGTAGGCACTCTGTGCCACTATATATTGAAGGTCTTTGTACTTGCTAATCAATAACTTGTATTCACAAACCATTGTTCGCCCCTCTGACCATTTGTGACTCGTGTTATGAGTTTTCAAAGTTGACCATGTTGAATATGTTTGCCCCTTGTTCAGTCTTGTACGACGGATCAGGAATGCTCTGCCCCTTGTGGAGGTATGACCCCTGGATTTGTTGTAGGGTGACTCAACTATGCTCTGTCTCATGTGAGATATGACCTGTGAGTACACCATGTAGGTGAGTGGTTAACTTAGCCATTTTGTTGATTTGGCCAAGTGAGAGGTCATGAGCTCGATCCTGGCTCCATGCACATCTTGGTTGTTTTAGAAGCTTCCAAGAAAGAAAGTCCATTGCTTCTGGGAAGCAACACGGCTGATCAGTCACCTTGGCACAAGGATGCTTATGTGTCAAGCCCACAGCGCAAGTCTCTTGGTGATGTGGCAGGGTCAAGCCACTTCTTAGGAATGTGCTTTTGAGTTCTAGGACTGGACAGGCAGCTATAAAAGGACTTGTCTTGCATGCTGATCAATTAACCCTTGCTTGATGCTCTCTTGCGTATTGACGACTTGAGCTCTTCTTGAGATGTAATGCTAAGGCGTTAGTACTCTTGAAGGTGAAGTGTATGCCTGATTAAGTTTGGGGTGCATGACACATACCTGCAAAGGAAGAAGGTGTAAGAACCTTTGTGAGCTTTTAGGTTTCGCGGCTTCTCTGCCGGAGGTGGTTAGCTCAGTAGCTAACAAAGGGTTATGGGCCCACTTCTCTGGTTAGGGAAGTTTCACGCACGCAACCGCTAAGGTCACAAGCAGTGAGAGCGCCTTCGCTCTCACCCAACTTCTCTGTT
>SZWC01005926.1:45657-79533 GCA_023375785.1 Penium margaritaceum
GCTGTGCCACTGGTGCGGCACTACTTGCTCATGAGCGCGGTCTTGCTCGTGACGCCGCTGAGTCCATGGTGACGATCGATCCTCCCTCTGCAGCATATGCCCTGGCTACACGGAGTGCACCAGTGCTGGCTCCCGATCCCACCAGTCTGCCTGAGGCCTTGTCGGCCCCTGATGCTGAGCAGTGGCGCACTGCCTGCCAGGCTGAGCTTGACGCCATCCGCGAGCACGCGGTCTTTGAGCTGGTGGACTTGCCAAAGATCCGCAAGGCCATCAAGGCCAAGTGGGTTCTACGCAAGAAGCTTAAGCCAGAGGGCATTGTGGAGCGCTGCAAGGCGCGCTTGAAAGCAAAGGGCTTCTCTTAGGTCCCTGGTGTAGACTACACCGAGACCTTTGCCCCAGTTGGGCGGATGACGACCACACTCACGTAGTTGAGCCAGGTGGCACAGCACAAGTGGGAACTCCATCAGATGGATGTCAACAACGCCTTCCTGAATGGGGATCTTGAGGAGGAGATTTACATGGTCCAACCACCTGGCTTTGAGGATGGTACCGGTCGTATGTACCGGCTGCGGAAGGCCTTGTACGGCCTGAAGCAGTCACCGCGCTGCTAGAACCAGGAGATCACCAGCACGTTGAGACGCGCTGGGTACGTTCAGAGTGATGCTGACCCATCCCTGTTCATCTCACAATCCCCAGCACCGCTCACTGCCATCCTCGTCTACGTGGACGATCTTCTGATCACCTCGTCCGACCTGGGAGTAGTGAATGCTGCCAAGGCCATTCTCTCCTCGGCCTACAAGATGAAGGATCTTGGTGAGGCCTCTGTCTTTTTGGGGATGGAGATCGTCCGCGACCGTGTTCGTCACACACTCCGTGTTCATCAGGGACGATATGCAGAGACCGTGGGGGAGCGCTTTGCCGACCTCCTCGCGGCCGTCTGCACAGCCTCCACGCCCATGACCCCTGAGGGGCAGGCCGCCCGGAAGGTGGATGACCCAGCTGACCTGGGGGAGCCATTTGATGTGACCCTGTACCTGCGAGTCATCGGCTTGCTCATGTACTTGGCCACCACGACACGGCCCGACATTGCCTTCACTGTCAACCTGCTCGCCCAGTTCTCACAGGCTCCGCGCCAGCGAACACTGGAGGCCACAGTCCGGTGTGTGCGCTACATTTTGTCCACCGCACGCTTCGGCATGTGCTTTCGCGAGCAGGTGTCCGTTGTGCTCGATGGGTACACACAGCGACTGGGCGTGGAGTCCACATGGTAAAAGCCGCACCGGCTACATCTTCCTCATTGGAGGTACTACAGTGTCCTGGCGAAGTGGGAAGCAGGGCTGCATCGCACGCAGTACTGCTGAGGCAGAGTATGTTTCCCTAGGCGCCGGTGTAGCGGAATGTGTCTGGCTCGTCCGTCTGTTGCGTGAACTGCGTCAATCCATTCCCCCCGTGGTTCTCTAGTGTGAAAACATGAGCGCGGAGGCCATCGCCAAGAACTCAGGTGTGTTCCATGCACGCACAAAGCACATTAATGTCGAGCATCACTTCGTGCGTGACCTGGTTGATTGTGGTGAGATCCGAGTCATCCACGTGAGCACTGACAGGCAGTGCACAGATTTTTTTACCAAGGCTCTGGGTTGTTCGAAGTTTCATGCGGCCACTCGTTCCGTTGGACTCTGCCCCACCCCTGTTGCAGGTTGATTCCTCATGTGCCACCCTGTATGTGCTGTGCCTACTGCTTGCAGCGGCTGTGCGTTTCCTGCTCTGTACAGCGTCAATGTGTGCATGTGCATGGACGTGTTTCGCCCTCCGGTCATGGGGGAGTGTTGTTGTGTGTGTCATACACAGCTTACGGTGACCCCTCGGCTCATGTCCATTCACGTGCAGATCCCTGAGACTGGCGACGGCGGCAGCAGGCTGGCAGCCGATGGCGACGGGCGCCCAAAAGACTTCCGTATTTTGTGGACTCATGCTATTTCAGAGCACGTAGGCGTACAGCCTATCAGGATGTAGAACTTTTTGACGTGGCCGTTCTGGTTCAAACGGCTCGTCGTTCTGACGTGTCTGTAGGGAATTGTGACAAAAAATGTGTTTTTGCCACTGTTTTGTCCTGCTAGAAAAATAGCGCCGTTGTGCACCGTGTGTGTGTGCATCCACTAGGTCCGTGGCACTATTTAGGTTGGCCAGACCTCAGTTGTCATCTCTCTCTGCACATTTCAACATTTGCAGCTTGTGACACTTGTGTTTGTGTCCCTAGCCAACCCCTTGCTGTTCTCACCTCCACCTGTGTGTGCTAGTGAGTTAGGTAGCTGGCTTGTACTGCCACGCTAGCGACAGCAGTGCTAGGAGCTCTCTCTCAGAGCTGTCCTAAAACCGACCCAAAACCACTGTTTTGGCCGTAACTCTGTGCACACATGTCAGAATGCTGCGCCGTCTGAACCTAAACGTGCAGAATCTCAAGCCGAGCGCTACGACTGGTAACACGCACAAGTCCGGCATAGATCTATGGAAGGACAATGCAAAACATGCAAATCGGCCTCAAGAGCATGTCCACCGAGAAAACTCTAGCGTCTGCAGAAAAACTGCAGAGTACTCCAGCAAGCACCCGGGACGTCATGGCAGCCGCCTGATGGCTGCTGGCGGGTGAATCCACCAACCATCAGTGCTCCGGCGCCAGCTGGGTTGGCATCAGGGATCTGCACGAGCATGGACACGGCTGAGTCGTCACAGTAAGCTGTACAAACAGACGGAAACAGCTCACATCACAACACTCCCCCATGACCCGATGGTATGCATGTCCATACGCGTACAGTACTCACACATGTGCACAACTAGATGTACAACAGTCCATGCTGACACAACCCACTCTCAGCCACTCTCAGGCAAGGGGCGTAGGTTGACAGAACGAATGGCCACCATGAACTTTCCAAGTACAAGCGCTTTGGTCAAGAAGTCAGCCCGCTCCATGTCCGTGCCGACCCAGATGACAGAGATAACTTGTCGCTCCACAAGATCACGCACAAAGTGATGCTCAACAGCAATGTGCTCTGTGCGTGCATGAAATATACTAGAGTTGTCTGCGATGGAAAAAGCACTCTGGTTGTCACAGCGCAGAACAATGCAGGGTGCAGACTGACGTAACTCAGGAAACAGACGCTGCAGCCACACCGCCATAGTAGCCCCAGCCCCCAGAGCAACATACTCAGCCTCTGATGAGCTACGTGCGATACAACCCTGCTTGCCACTGCGCCACGACACAACGGTGCCACCAAGCAGGAATACGTAGCTTGTCCGGCTGTGCCCATCAGGACTCCACGCCCAGTCACTGTCTGTGTAGCCGTCGACTACAACTGAACACTACCATCGAAAGCAGAGTCCGAGGTACGGTGTGGCCACCACGTACCACACCACTCGCACAGCAGCATGAAGGGCTCTCGCCCGAGGACACTGTGAAAACTGTGCAAGGAGGTTGACGGCAAAGGTAATGTCGGGTCTTGTGGTAGTGGCCAAGTACATCAAGGAGCCGATCAGGCGCAAGTATAGGGTCACGTCCACTGTCTCCCCCAGGTCTACGGGATCATCCACCTTGAGAGCATCCTGCCTGTCAGGTGTGATGGAGGTGGAGGCTGTAGGAACTGCACCTAAGAGGTCACCAAACCGCTCCCCCACAACATGGGCGTAATGTGCCTGGTGTAACAAGAGTGTCCGTCGCTGGCGATCACGCACGATCTCCATCCCGAGAAACACAGCTGCAGGACCAAGGTCCTTCATCCTGTAGGCAGCCTGGAGAACTACCTTGGCCTCCTTCACGGCCTCCATAGAAGGAGACGCAATCAGGAAATCGTCCACGTAGACCAAGATGGCAGTGAAGCTGTCAGCTGTCCGTCTGAGAAAGAGGGACGGGTCAGCGTCACTTTGTACGTAACCGGCACGTGTCAGTGTACCAGTGATCTCCAAGTTCCAGCACCTGGGTGACTGTTTCAAGCTGTACAAGGCCTTGCGCAAGCGCCAGACCTTGTCACCGACCTCGAACCCAGGTGGCTGGACCATGTAGATCTCCTCCTCTAAGGTGCCGTAGAGGAACGTGTTGTTCACGTCCATCTGGTGTAGCTCCTAGTCGTGGTGAGCAACAACCCCAAACAGAGCGCGAGCCGTGGTCATGCGGCCAACCGGTGCAAAGGTGTCAGTGAAATCCACTCCCTCAACCTGCGAGAACCCCTTGGCCGTCAAGCGAGCCTTGTAGCGATCCAGTGTGCCATCAGGCTTCACCTTCTTGCGAAAGACCCACTTGGCCTGTACAGCCCTCCGCCCAGGCGGGAGGTCGACAAGCTCATAGACACCGTGCTCACGGATGGCTCTCAGCTCATCCTCACAANCGTTGTTCACGTCCATCTGGTGCAGCTCCCAGTCGTGGTGAGCAACAACCCCAAACAGAGCGCGAGCCGTGGTCATGCGGCCAACCGGTGCAAAGGTGTCAGTGAAATCCACTCCCTCAACCTGCGAGAACCCCTTGGCCGTCAAGCGAGCCTTGTAGCGATCCAGTGTGCCATCAGGCTTCACCTTCTTGCGAAAGACCCACTTGGCCTGTACAGCCCTCCGCCCAGGCGGGAGGTCGACATGCTCATAGACACCGTGCTCACGCATGGCTCTCAGCTCATCCTCACAAGCAGCACACCACAGGTCTGCATCGTGAGCCGAGAGTGCCTCCTTCAACATGCCTAGATCAGGCATCGTCGAGGGAGCACTCCGGGTGGCTAAGGCACACGCCTTCGGACTCGGTCTGACCGTGACAAGGTCGGCTGCGGCATTGCAAGCGACCAAGAACTCTCGAAAGACCAACTTGTGGCCGACATGACATGCTGGGTGAATCTCGGTGTAGTCTGCCTGGACACTCAGGCCAAGGGCCTTTGTGCCGGGCTCGCCACTCTGAACACTACGAGTCAGTCATCTGGGCACAGGGTCAGTAGTCCGCTGAGCTCTAGAGGGCAATGGTCGCAGGGGACCGCCAGGCTCGCGGGAGTACCTCGACGCAGTGCTCGCCTCAGGCCACGGGGAAGGCTATTGTGCCAAAGTCGTAGGAGGCATGGGTGGATGCACGGGAGTGGGTGTGACGGAGGGGACTGACGCTAGTAAGGGGTCAAGTGTACGAGAGGGGACCGGCACTGGCACCAGTACGGGATCGGGTGTTCCAGAAAGGTCTGACACCGACACAGGGTCAGGTGTGCCAGAGGGAACTGACGCTCGTACGAGATCAGGTGTGTCAGAGGGAACTGGAGCCCGCACGGGATCCGGTGTGGAACAAGGAAGTGGCACAGGATCGGGTGTGTCAGACAGTACGGATGAGGATACTGGACCCACAGCCACGATGGCCTGATCGTCAGCAGCCGGAGACCGGTCAGCAAGTGAGGAAGCCCGGCCAGATTCATCCGCAAGACTAGTCTCCCCCATCCGCCGGGAAGCCACACAGGTAGGAACGTGGTCGGCGGCCAGCGACAGAATGCTGGACAAGTCGTGGTAGGTGAGAGTCTCAAAGAAGAGAGCATCTCGAGACTCGACAATGCGATGGCGAGCAGGGTCCCAAAACCGCCAGGCCTTCGACCGAGGGGAGATGCCGAGGAAGGCACATATGCGTCCCCGTGGTGAGACCTTAGAACCCTGCTCGTCCTCGGTGTACCAGACACAAGCGAGAGACCCCCAAACGCGAGCGAGACGGAGATCAGAGCGATGGCCAAACCACAGCTCATACGGCGTGACATGGTCTGGAAGCGGACCATGCGGCAAGTGGTTCTAGACCCACGTCATGTAGGAGAAGCCCTCAAAGGCAAAGGAGTCCGGTAGACCGCACTCAAACCGCATAGCGCAAACCGCATCCTCCATGGTGTGGTTCCAACACTCAGACACACCATTCTGCTATGGTGTAGCAGGGGCGGAGAGCTGGTGAAAGATACCGCGCTCAGAAAAGTAGGCATCCATCTCACCCAAGAACTCGCCACCACGATCTGAACGGAATGTGTGCAGAGTGTGACGAGACAAACGCTCAACCATCACAAGCCACAGGCGGACTGCCAATGCGGCATCGCTCTTGTGGCACAGGCTATAAACCCACCGCATCCGCGTGAAGTCATCAGTCAGGGTGAGAACGTATCGACCCCAATCAGAGAGGGACTCGACTGGGAGAGGGCCGAGAAGGTCCGAGTGAACCAACTCAAGTGGGCGCAGTGCCCAAGAGGAGGAGTCAGGGTAAGAGCAGCGATGCATCTTACCCTGGGCGCAAAATAGATTGTCGGTCTTGGGCGGCTTCTAAAAAGAAGCTGCGTCAAGACCGAGGGTTGGTTGAGTACAAATGAGCTTGGACACAGTGTCCGAGCTCACATGGCAGAGGTGACGGTGTAACAAGCGCTGGTGTTCCGGGGAGAGAACACCAGTGACAAACACTCGCGTAGAAGGGGGAGGGGAAGGAGAAGCAGAGGGAGTGTAATGAGACACACGATACAGGTCATCAACAACAGAGGCACGAAGCACAACGGCACGTGTGAAAAGAGCAGTCACTGTGGCAGAGTCAGTAGAGTGCTCAATAGTGAGGCCCATCCTGGTGCATGCACAAACAGAGAGCAGGCTGAGATCAAGAGCAGGGACAAAGAGCACATCAGAAATGTACTAGGGGCCAGACGGACCATCGAACCGCACAACCCCAACTCCCTGTACAGGCAACGACTGACCAGACCCTGTGCGAACAGACCGAACAGACGCAACGGGACCCAACTCAACAAAGTCACCACGACGACAGGTCATGTGATGAGTGGCCCCAGAGTCAATAATCCAGGTGCCACTCGGCTCACGACCAGTCGTCGACACTGAGCAACGTGCCACAGAACACTCTGCCTCTGCTGGGCGCTGAGCAGAGGACTCGGAACAACGACGGACAGCACGGATCTGTGACTCGGCAAGCCAGTCGATACTGTCAGGTCCATCCTCATCGCAAGCCACCATAGCTCCACCACAAGCATCATCACGAGCAACAGACGCAATAAGACAAGCTGTGTCGAGACCACTCGGCTGTGACAACACACTCGCACCTCCCTGAGCACCTCCGTGAGTGACGTGTATGATTATCCTCAGGGAGGTGCGAGTGTGTTGTCACAGCCGAGTGGTCTCGACACAGCTTTATCCTTCACGTCACTCACGGATGCGCTCCTCAAGCACACGAATCTCGTGCTCGCGTGAGTCATCCTCAATCTCCTCCTCGTTCCAGGTGTCCACCTGTGATGATCGATGCTGAGACCGTCGCACTATGTAGGGTGTAGACTGCTGAGCGAATGGTGAAGCTCCAGTAGACTCTCCAGGTGGCTGCTGTGAAGCCATCGAACGACCGTGCAGTAACTCCGTGATCTCCTACAACGCGTCAGACTGCCTCTGCTGCTGCTGGCGCATCTCGTCCTGCGACCGACGAAGCTCATCGATCATGCGGGACTGTGACCGCGGGCTCACAACGCCCAAAGAGGAGGAAGAGGGATTAGCGGGTCCTTTGTCCTTGTCATGGACCGGCGCCATCGCGGTGCTCAGTATGGGGCCGAGCGTAGAAAATGCTCCAAACAAGAAACTGACAGTGTTTCTCGAGGATTTGAGACGCTGGCAATGTTTTTCTGTCCGGCCAAGAATTTGGCTAAGTATGGTGCTGACGGCCAGAAATTTGGCTAAGTGCTGAAATTTAAAGATTTCAGCACTAAAAATTCAAGGTTGTCCAAATCAAGCGAAATTTGGACCACAGAGGCTCGTGAATGTGCTGAACATGGTGGTGAAATATTCGGTCGCAAAAAGTTGGAAAAAATGGCAAAACGTCACTTTTCCCTGTTCTGCCCGAATTTCAGCAGAAAGCAAATCTGCGTTGCACTTCAGTCTTTGCTGGTGGCGACAGAGCACGAAACTGAGCATGAAGAGTAGCTCTGGAGAGCTTGTGATAAGAGCTTTCCAACGCACCCTCAAACACTGAAAACGGCGTTCGTTTGAAGCCAGGACAAGCTCGTGCCGACGGGGAGGTGGTGGCTGACGCGATTTTCGTCTGCGGCTCCTCCAAGTCCGTGCGGCTTCTAGGAAGTTGTATGGACAGGGGCAGCGGTGGCACATGCTGCTGTTGTTGTTGCTGCTGCTACTGCCATCGAGCTTGACGGCAACGGCCTCAAGCCACTTTGGCGGCTACAGTTGCTGATGATTCTGATGCAGCCGCCGATGTTGCTACTGTTGCTGCTGCTGCTCTGGTCAAAACTGCGAGCACTGTTGTTGCGCTACTGGACAGCTGCTATGGCGCTGCTGCACTGGCATGCTGCTACACTGCTGCAGCCCTCCTACACGACTTCTCCGTCACGCAGGTGCTGCGGCCTACGCCTTGCAATGGCGCAGGTTGGTGGGTCCTCCCAGGACCTGTCGCTGCTGCTGTGTGCTGTTGCCGCCGCTGCTGCTCACTACTGCTGCGATTGCTGCATCTCTGCTGTGCAGCACAACAAGCTCTTGCTTGTTGCTCTGATACCATAAGAAGATGTATAGAAGCTTCCTAGCCACACTCCCGTTAACCAAGCGTCAGCGCCTAATCAGACGGTGACGACAGTCACAAGTCGTGCACGTAACGGCAAGGGTTTGGCTAGGGGACACAAGGCAAAGTGTCTGAATGCTTCATAAGCATTTGCAGAGAGAGATCACAAATGACAGGTCCATGGCATAAATACCTGCAGCGGCGCACAGCGGGTGTTGCACGCGACGGTCCAAGAGCTATGCTAAAACCGGCCCAAAACCACTGTTTTGACCGTAACTCTGCGCACACATGTCAGAAATGCTGCGTCGTCTGAACCTAGACGTGCAGAATCTTGAGCCGGGCGCTACAACTGGTCACACGCACAAGTCCGGCATCAATTTGTGGAAGTACAATGCAAAACATGCAAATCGGCCTCGAGAGCCTGTCCACCGAGAAAACTCTAGCGTCTGCAGAAAAACTGCAGAGTACCCCAGCAAGCACCGGGGACGTCATGGCAGCCGCCTGATGGCTGCTGGCGGGTGAATCCACCAACCATCAGTGCTCCGGCGCCAGCTGGGTCTGCATCAGGGGTTTGCACGAGCATGGACACGGCCGAGTGGTCACAGTAAGCTGTACAAACGGACGGAAATAGCTCACATCACAATAGAAGTTACAAGGCAAATCACGATCAAGAATTTGGGACACTTGAGCAATTTATAATTAGCGATACGGATAGTTCAATGACAAGTGTAGAAACGATCGGGCATATATCTACAAGTGTCGTAACACGAATGAGACACAATCAAGCTCGTTGGGTCGATTGTCCTGTGATGAGTGCATAGTCGCGTTGTGAGTGGTCAAATTCGAGAAGGTCCGCCCACAAGTCGAGGAACTTTAAGAATCGATCGTGAAGATGCAAGATGCATCTTTATGAACCCAGATTCGTCTCGATGCGTCAAAAAGTTGTCCGAAAGGTCATGATACTTCTGTCGAAGATTCGCGAGAGATGTCAAAGTTCTCTGGATGTTTAGTTGGGGACAGTGTTCTAATGTACCCATCGTTTTGCTCCATAGATCAGCGGTGTCCATAGCCGAAAAAACAAAGCCGGCAGTATCCAAAGTCGGAAACGAAAAAATGACGGTGTCCACGGTTGAAAACGAAATGACAGCGGTGCTCATGTTTTCATTCTGTGAGCAAAAATGAGCACGGCTCACATATATTTCATGAATTCAATAGATTTGACATGGATTCAAAACTTCAAGGGCCAAGTCAAACTTCGCCCTTCATCGCGAGCTCGTAGTGGAAAGATGTGTGGAAACTTCTTGGTGACATACCTGTTGACTACGCATCAGTGCCTGGTTAGACAGTGACGACAAAGACAAGTCGTACACACAACGGCAAGCGTCAAGCTAGGAGACACAAGGCGAAGTGTCAGAATGCTTCAATAGCATTTGCAGAGAGAAATGACAAATGACACATCCATGGCATTGTTGTGATTTGTGACGTTCTTGTCGACCTGTACAGTTTACTATGACCACTAGACCATGTTTATACTCATGCAAATCCCTAATGCGGACCCCGGTGGTACCAGTGTGTTATGTGGTGGCGGACTACCAGCCTGGAGCTAACCGTCGAACTTTCTAGAGCTCTTGACACTACCAAGGACCTCCTCCAGTTTTTCTACATCACGTAGAGGTTTATCGATGTACTGGCCATGGGCCCGATTTGCATATTTTTGCATTGTGTTTCCTCCGTTTGATGACGGATGCATGCATGCGACCGGTTGTAGCATTTGGCCTTTGATCTTGCACGTCCACGTTCAGACGGCGTAGCGTTCTAACTAGAAAACCTAGGCAGCATGTTGGGGTAGCAGCGTTGCTGATGCAGCTTGCAGGCTTCCACGCTCGTTGCTTAAGTCAGCTGCCCCCTCAGTCTGCTGCTCTAGAGTCTGGGAGTCTGGGTTTGTTACTCATAAACGCGCGCGCCAGAGTTAGCGCCAGAAAGCAACTGAAAACTGATAGTAAACGATGAGCAATCAATAATGAAGAACAATGGGAGACCCCTCCACGTTCTAGCTCCCCCCCAGCTCTATAGAGCTTGTTACTCAGCTAACCAGCCAATCAGGAAATAGACCTATTTTCTGGCAGGCCGGGTTTTCTCGGTGAGCCCTACCAGACAGCCGACAACCCAAAACCTGGGCGTCCTCCGTTTTGCCTGAAAACTGGATCATACCATAATAACAACGTTGCGAATGCAGTCGTGCACTCAGAAACAGCTAGAAAAACAGTAGTAAGGATTTATGGCTGTCCGAACCCAGGCAGTGCCTATGATGGTCCATGATGCCGAACAAGGCCATGCAACATGCAACAAGGACTCTAGGTAGAGCGTGACGATGCAGATGCGATGGGACGCGCTGGACGCATGTTGATAGCATCTGCGGTGGCAGTAACCACCGGTAGCACGACCGCCAAGGAGGCCTGATGATGGAGCTGAGCACGTCGCCGGAGAGAAGAGGCTCCAGCGAACTGTGAGTAGACCTAAGCGTGCGTCGACTCCACCGGACGACACTCCATCTGTGTCGAGTCTCGCCGTCAGTCATCTGCACGCCGATGTACACAAGCCGGGAGGACACAACAGAGCACAATAAGAGATAAGCAAAAACCAACACTCCCCCATGACTCACAGGCGTAGTGCACATGGGCGAACAGAGACACGGTCAACATCCAGACTCCCCCAGGGCACGCAGAGACACATGCAGAGACAAAGAGGGCAGCTCACGGACGCACGCCGACTGAACTCACAGCCTTCTTGAACAAGTCCCGCTTCAGTGCCTTGGTCAAGAAGTTAGCCAGCTGCCGTGCTGTCTCAACCCACACGATGCTGATGCTCCCGTCATGCAACAACGATGGCACATAGTGACACTCAACATTGATGTGCTTTGTGCGTGTGTGATGCACACTGTCATTGTCGGCGATGGCCATGGCACTCTCATTGTCACAATGCAGGGTCATGGATGCGACTGACTGACGCAACTCGGACAACAGGTGACGCAACCACACACTCTCACACGTGCCTGAGCCAAGGGCCACGCACTCAGCCTCAGCAGTGTTGCGTGCAATGCACCCCTGCTTCCCATTGCGCCAGGACACAACTGTGCCACCTATCAGAAAGATCCAGCTCGTGCGACTCTTACCGTCTGGACTGTCGGTCCAGTCACTGTCGGTGTAGCCCACTACGACGACGGACGGCTGGCGGCGGAACATGAGACCTCGCCGAGGGGTCAAGATGACATAGCGCAGCACTCGGATCGCAGCCTTGAAATGGAGGTGACGCGGCTCCTAAGAGAACTGGGCCAGGAGGTTGATAGCAAACGCGATGTACGGAGGCGTCATCGTCGCCAGGAACATCAGTGACCCGATGACCCACAGATACGTGGTCACATCAACTTGCTCCTCCACAACAGCTGGGTCAGGACTCTTTAGCTTCACCTGGCCATCGGGTGACATGGGTGAAGATGCATTAGGCACGAGGGGCAGGTCCTCGGCGAAGCGAGTGGACAGGGTCTGCACATAGGCAGCGTGGTGGACGTGCAAGATGCCCTGGGAGCGATCATGCTCGAGCTCCATGCCCAGGAAGACTCGGGCACACCCTAGATCCTTCATCTTGTAGGCGACGTGCAACAAGTCCTTGACACGCTGGATGGCTGCCGTGTCTGGCGACGCAATGAGGAGATCTTCAACGTAGACCAGAACTGCGGCGAAGGTCTGACCTCGCGCGCTGACGAACAGTGCGGGGTCAGCGGTGCTGCGCTGGAGGCCGCCACGGACAAGCGTGTTGCTGATGTCATGGTTCCAGCACCAAGGCGACTGCTTCAGGCCATAGAGGGCCTTCTACAGCCGTCAAACTCTCCTGGTGCCGTCGTTGATTCCAAGAGGTAGCACCATGTAGAGCTCCTCACCCTCCAGTGAGCCATGGAGGAACGCGCTGCTCACGTCCATCTGATGCAGCTCCCACCCATGCTTGGCAACCAGGCTGAATAGCGCCCCGCTAGTGGAGAACCGACCGACTGGAGCAAAGATCTGGTTGTAATCGACCCCAGGGACCTGAGCAAACCCCTTTGCTGTGAGGCGGGCCTTGTACTTGTCCAAGGACCCGTCAGGCTTCCACTTGCACCAAAAGACCCACTTGGCACCAATGGCCTTCCGACCTGGAGGGAGATCAACGAGGTCATACACGTGCTGCTGCCGATTAGTAGCAAGCTCCTCAGCGCAAGCAGCATCCTAATGTGCGACTTCAGGAGAGGCTCGAGCCTTGTGTAGGGTGGCTGGGTCCTCCGGGCGTACTATGGACCGGACTGAGAGGGCGTGTGCATCACGAGCTCCAGGTGGGATGCGGGTGAGTACAGCCACAACAGCATGCCGATGCTCGTGATGAAGCATGGCGTAGCCCAGTGCAGAGCTAGGGTGAAGGTCTGTGATGATGACCGAAGTGGCCAGGCCGAGAGCCTTCGTGCCAGGGTCCTCACTCACGACAGTGGGAGTGGAGGAGACACGTGGAGCCACAGGGGGTCGAGGCGCCACGGGACGCGGTGCGACGGTCTGCGAGCTCACTATCGGCCGAGGTCGGAGGCTGCCGCCTGGGCCGCGTGTGTAGCGCGGTCGTGCAGGAAATGGCACTGAGTCCGACGGGCCAACGGAGGCGGACGGGGCTACTGGCCCGGAGGATCCAGCGGACACGACTGGGGCTGTTGGCCCGGAGAGGCCAGCAGACGTGACAGCAGCTGCTTGGCCGGAGGGGCCAGCGGACGCGACTGGGGCTGCCGGCCCGGAGGGGCCATCGGAAGCGACTAGGGCTGCCGTCCTGGAGGGGCCAGTGGACACGACAGGCGCTACTGGCCCGGAGGAGCCAGCGGACGCGACTGGGGCTGCTGGCCGGGAGGGGCCCGCGGACATGACAGGAGCTCCTGGGCCGGAGGGGCCAGCGGACACGACAGGCGCTGCTGGCTCGGAGGAGCTAGCGGATGCGATTGGGGCTGCTAGCCCGGAGAGGCCAGCAGACACGACAGGCGCTGCTGGCCCAGAGGAGCTAGCGGACGCGACTGGGGCTGCTGGCCCGGAGGGGCCAGCGGACATGATAGGAGCTACAGGGCCGGAGGGGCCAGCGGACGCGACTGGGTCTGTTGGCCCGGGAGGGCCAGAGGACGTGACAAGGGCTACCGGCTCAAAGGGATGGAGTGATGTGTCACTCGGAAGTGACAAGAAGGAGAACGGACTCACCACACCCCCACGCAACGGGAGGGACACGGACGAGCAGGAGCGGATGAGGTCGCGGGGAAACAGGTCCTCAAAGAAGAGGGCATTGCGGGACTCGACGATGCAGTGTCGGGATGGGTCCCAGAAGCGCCGGGCCTTGGACTGACGAGACACACCAAGGAAGGTGCAGGGGCGTCCGCGAGGGGCGAGCTTGCCGCCCTGTTTTGGGCCGGCCAGCCACACAATGGCCACGTAGTCCCGGACGCAAGCCAGGCAAAGGTAAGCGCGCCGACCACAACAGTGTTGGTATGGCGTGGACTGGCGAGGAAGGGGACCGTGCGGAATCCGGTTCCAGACCCAGGTCATGTAGGCCATGGTTTTGAAATAGAAGCCATCGAAGAGACCGGACTCGACCCGCATGGTGCGGACGGCGTTGGCCATGGTACGGTTCCACCGCTCGGAGACGCCGTTTTGGGCGGGTGTGTAGGGCGCAGACGTCCAATGGTGGATCTTGGGTGGTGAGAAAGGTCGTGGCCTCACCCATGTACTCTCTACCAAGATCAGAGCGAAAGCGGTGAAGAGAGCGGCCACACGCGCGCTCCGCGAGGACAAGCCAGTCCTGAATGGCTCGGGCGACATCGCTTTTCTGCCGGACGCAGAAGACCCAGCGGTAGCAAGAATAGTCATCCGTAAGGGTGAGGACATAGCGGCCATGCTCACCGATGGACTCGGTGGGGAGAGGGCCCATGACGTCCGAGTGGACAAGGTCGAGAGGGGCGGACACACCAGAAGAAGACAAGGGGTACGTGGACCGGTGCATCTTCCCCTCAGCGCAGTCAATGCACTCACTAGAGCACGGGATAGGGAAATTCTCCGGGTCAAGGCCCTTGGCCGGCTGGGTGCGGAGCATGCTCTCTAGGGCTGCAGAGTGGACGTGGCAAGGGCGGCGGTGCAAGAGGCGGATTTCTTGGAGAGAAAGCGTACTGGTGACAAATACATGGCCTGTGGCAGCCAAAGGGGAGGAGATGGGAGGAGAAGAGGAGAGGCAAGGAACATGCCACAGGTTGCCACGGGCGGTGGCGTGCAGTACGACAAGACCAGACGGACGCAACGACATAGTGCCGGCTCCACGCGAGTGCACAACGTCCATGCTCATGCGATCAAGGGAAGTCACAAACAAGAGGCTGAGCTCGAGACCAGGGACAAAGAGGACATCGGTCAGAAAGACGTCACCAACAGGACCACGGAAACGAACAACGCCAACACCACAGACAGGCAACACTTGTCCGGAACCCGTGCGGACACCGAAGAAATCGCCTACAGGACCGAGCATATTGAAGGCCTCACGAGAGGCCGTCATGTGATGCGTGGCCCTGGAGTCGATGATCCAGGTGTTAGCAGGATCCTGGACAGGGGTCGCCAGATCGCGAACTGTCACATGGCAGCAAGCAAGGGATGCGGACGCGGTGGACGGAGGCACGAAACGAGACTGCCAGTCGTCAAGCCACGCAATGTCGTCAAGGAAGGGGGTGGAGGAGACCATGGGAGACGAGGAGACAGACGAAGAAATGGGACACGACCGCAACTCTGTCTCAGTCATGCAAGGCTGAGCAGGAGGGCAGGAGGTGACGCAACTCGCACTTCCCTGGGGAGGAGGGGGAGGCAGGCCAAGCTGGAGCGCGATGAACTGCTCCAGCTGACGCTCACAAGAGGACGGCCCAGGAGTGTAAACGGAGTGCGAAGTGACGGCGCCGGAGCCCGGGTAGTAGGAGGACTGAGCCGGCGAGGGAAGCGGAGGCACTGAGGGTGGGAAGTACTACTGTGGGTAGTACTACTACGGCGCGGGTGTCTTCGGGACAGGCAGAGCTGTCAGAGTGGTAAAGCTGCTAGACGAGGTTAGAGTGTCAGGGCTAGCAGTAGCGACGGCGGCAGAGGCAAGATGGCGCTCTCGCTGGCAACGCATGGTGGCGATGACGTGCGCCTCGTCCGTCGGGAGAGGGCACGTGTACCACCCGTGCCCGGGCTGGCCACAGTTGTGGCAGACCGAGCCACCATCGCTGGACCCGGTCGACGACTGCTGCTGCTGCTGTTGCGGTGGACCCTTACCTTTCTTGTACCAACTTTTCTTCTTCTTCCTCAAAGACGATGAGGTAGCTGCGGTGGGGGAGGCGACGGCCACAGAGGCAATGGCAGGGGAGGCGACGGCAGGTGATGCAAGAGCCTCCGTGCAATGGAGCTCGGACTCCTGGCAAGCTTCCTCAATGCAGAGGAAGAGCTCGTATGCCCATGGCATAAGGGTGCCCTGGGCCGCCATGGTGGAGAGGAAGTCCTGGGGGTAGTGCACGAAGACGTCCGTGTCCGCGCTGGTGGCGTCGTGCTTGATGGTAAGGAGCGCGGAGAGAGGAGGTGGAGCAAATTTTCCGAGACGACGAAGGATGTCGTCCGCCTGTTGCCAATAGGCAGTGACTATCTCGGTCTCCCCCATGTGCAAGGAGTTGAACTCCCGGAGCAGACGGCTGATCTCAACGTCGTTGGACAGGCGATGGGGCCTGGTGAAGACATGCCATGCGGCTGTAGGGTCTAGGATGTCGCCAAAGGTGAAGTCACCAAGGAAAGGCTCTAGGGCCAGGCGGGAAGCTGGAGGGGCGACTGGGATGAGGGCACGGACGGCGTGACCAGCGTCATACAATTGGTTGGCCTGAGTGGAGTCGTAAGGGAGGGTGTAGTATGCCCATAGGCCCTCACATTGCGCCCAAATATGGAAGCTGAGTTCCCAGCACCGGAACTGCTCGCCGGCCTCAAGCGGCGGTGGTGGCGTCTCAAAGTCCTTCTGTCTCTGACCGGCGCCCAGAGTGGGGCCAAGGACGGAGGTCACTGTCTGCCGCTGGAGCTGAGTGTGCTGTTGTGCCAGGTAGTATGTGGCAGTAGACATAGCTAGGCTGGCGTGCCCTAGAGGGACGAATGGCGGCGGTGCATTGGTAGCAATCTGGGAGGCTACTGGCTGCAACACTGCCAACTGCTGCATCAAGGCGGTGAGCTGTTGCTGAAGAGCAACGAGGGGATCAGGGTTGCCGCCAACGACACCAGTGGGCTGGTGTTTCTACTGGTGTTGCTGCTGCTGTAGTTGTTGCTGCTATTGCAGCAGTTGCTGATGCTGCAGCTACAGCAGCAACTACTGCTGCTACTGCTGTTGCTGCTCTTGTTGCTACTGCTGCTGCTGCTGCTGCTGCTGCGGCGGTGGCGGCTGCTGCTGCTACCGCTATTGCTGCTACTACACTCATTGCAGAAAAGGGAATGTAGGAGTCCCCCCAACAGAGGAGGACCCCTCCTCACCTGAACTACCAGCCATGGTTTGGTGTCCCTTGTGTTTTCTTTTTCTTTGTGTTGCTAATATCAGTAGTGGCTTGGGGCAGTGGGGACTCTACCCACCCCTTTGATCTTCCCCCTTTCCTTTCTCCGCCTCCCTTTTCCTTTTTTTTTATTGATGATGTCAGAAGTGATGTCAGCATTGACGTTAGTAGAGGGGTGCTGACGTCAGTAGCGACGGTTGTTGGGGCTGCCGTTGCTGCTACTATTGCTACTGCTGCTACAGCCGCTGCTGCTTCTACTACTACTACTGCTGCTGTTGCTGTTGTTGCTGCTGCTGATGCTGCTACTGCTGCTGCTACTACTGCTGCTGCTGCTACAGCTGTTGCTGCTGCTGTAGTTGCAGCTGCAGCTGCTGTTGCTAGATTGCTACGGTTGTTGTGGCTGCTGCGGCTCGCTATTGTTACTGCATGCTGTTGCAGCTGCTACGTGCTACAACTGTTGCTCGCTGCTGCTGTGGGTTGCTGCTACGAGCTCCTGCTATGCGCTGCTGTTACTACTACTGCTGCAGGCTGCTACGAGTTGCTTCTTCTGCCTGATGCTGTTGCTACACGCAGCTGCTGCTAGCTGCTGTTGCCACTGCTTGTTGGCGTTGCCTGCAGCTGCCGCTACTGCAGGTTGCTGCTGTTGCGTGCTGGTGCCTATCACTGCACCTGGGTGATGTTGCAACGTGTGTCGTCACCCCTAGGTGTCGGACGTCGCCTGCTGCTCACCTCCTCGCGTCACGCGTGGGGGTCAGTGCTGCCAAAAAAAATTGGCAACATTTCCCCTGGCCTAGTGGCCGTGGGAAAAAATCTGACGCCACCACCAGGCGGGTCAATGCTGCCGAAAAAAATCCTACAGCATTTCCCCTGCACTGACATGTATGGGGGTCCGCCAGCATTGTCTGGCACCTATTCGCCAACCTTTTGCTGCTGCTGCTACGCTCTGGCTCTGATACTAAACTAGAAAACCTAGGCAGCAGGTTAGGGCAGCAGTGTTGTTGATGCAGCGTGCAGGCTTACACGCTCACTGCTTAAGTCAGCTGCCCCCTCAGTCTGCTGCTCTAGAGTCTAAGTCTGGGAGCTCTAGGTTTCTTACTCAGAAACGCGCGCGCCAGAGTTAGCGCCAGAAAGTAGCTGAAAACTAATGGTAACTGGTTAGGAATGAAGAATGAACAACAATGGGAGACCCCTCCAAGTTCTAGCTCCCCCCACCTCTGTAGAGCTTGTTACTCAGCTAACCAGCCAATCAGGAAATATACCTATTTTCTGGCAGGCAGGGTTTTCTTGGTGAGCCCTACCAGACAGCCGACAGCCCAAAACCCGGGCGTCGTTCGTTTTGCCTAAAAACTGGACCATACCATAATGCCAACGATGCAAACGCAGTCGTGTGGTCCGAAACAGCTAGAAAAATAGTAGCAAGGAGTTATGGCTGCCCGAACCCAGACAGTGCCTATGATGGTCCATGATGCCAAACAGGGCCATGCAACATGCAACAAGGACTCTAGGCAGAGCATGACGATGTAGACGCGATGGGACACGCTGAACACATGCAGACAGCAGCTGCGGTGGTAGTGATCACCGGCAGCACAACCGCCAAGGAGGCCTGCCGATGGAGCTGAGCACGTCGCCGAAGAGAGGAGGCTCCAGCGAAATGCGAGTAGACCTCAGCGTGCGTCAGCTCCACCGGACGACACTCCATCAGCGTCGAGTCTTGCCGTGAGTCATCTGCACGCCGATGTACACAAGCCAGGAGGAAACAACAGAGCACAATGAGAGATGCGCAAAAACTAACAGTTCTGACATGTCTGCGTAGAAATACGGCCAAAACATTGGTTTTGGGCCGGTTTTAGGACAAATCTTGCACTGCCACGTGCAACACCCGCCATGCGCCGCTGCGGGTACTTATGCCATGGACCTGTCATTTGTCATTTCTCTTTGCAAATGCTATTAAAGCATTCTGACACTTTGCATTGTGTCTCCTAGCCAGACTCTTGCCGTTGTGTGCACAACCTGTGACTATCGTGACCGTCTGACCGGGCACTGACGCCTGGTCGGCGACTGTGTGGCTAGAAAGCTTCCACGCATCTTCTCATGGTATCAGAGCGATGAGATAGTTCTCACCGAGTTGCGCAGCACAGACACACCAGAGAAGCAATAGTGAGAGTCACCGATGCATCAGATCCACAGGTTCCTATCGACAACGACAACCGATCGCCGTCGACGTCGCTCAGCATCACCACGTGAGATTGCATCAGTAGCAGCCGCTGACGAGAGCAAGCGACAGCTACAATAGACTGTAGTTGCCAGCAACTGCTGACATTAGCACATGCAGCAGTAGCAGCAGCATTGAGCAGCGGCAGCAAGGCAGCAGCACCAGCGGCAATAGCACAGCAGCAGCGTTGGCAGTAGCAATGCAGCAACGACAGCGGCAGCAGAGCGCGGCGGCGGCAACAGCGTGCAACAGCCGCATCACGTAGTAGCAGTAGCAGCAGTGCGGAGCCACTGCCACGGACGCGCATGCAACCGCCTAGTGGCCGCTCCTCACGTAGGCACGCGGCTACTGTTGTACATGACGCCGCAGCAATAGCTGAGCAGAAGCTGCTCCGTAGCTTCTGCGTAGCTTGGATGCGGTTGTTGCGGAGTGGTCGTCTGCTCGCGCAGTAGCCGCAAAGGTTGACAGCATTTTTCGTTGCAGACTTCATCAGGTCATGCCAACGTCAGCAACTTCCTGCAGACATCAGCACTTGCCTTGGTGAAATTTCAGTCAAAGGATCAAACGTTGCCATTGTTTCAAATCCTCAAGAAACGCTCACGTTTGTGGAATTCGACCATGTTGACGTCTCGGCCCACAATGAGCGACGACATGGCTCCGTCCGGTGCTAAGGGAAAAAGGGTACTAGATCCCTCTTCTTCCTCCTCAAGGGTCATGAGCCCACATTTGCACGCTATTGAGGACCTGCAAAGCCAACAAGATGAGATGCGTCGCCTGCAGCGGAAGCAGACTGACGCCATCCGTACACTCACCGAGCTTTTTCAAGGTCATTCCACAACTCCACGACAAACCTCTGAGGGAGCGGTTGGGGTCGCACCCTCTACACAGGAGTCAGCTCAAGCACCGGAGACGGGAGCTCGAGCCGACCCGCCACCTCTTGATCCTTGGGACGAGGATCCAGACATGCCAAGCATGGAGGGTGACTCCCCCGAGCACGAGATTCGTGTGCTTCAGGAGCGTCTCCGCTAGCTTCAAATGAGCTCTCAGCCCCAAGAAACATCTCGCTTTCCCGAGTTTTGATCGTTGCCTGACCTCCACCCTAGAGACTTCCCTCTTCCTGGCGTCTTTCCCATCCGTCGTCCTTCCCGATCTGTGGTTGCTCTCCCTACGGAGCGGCAACCAAGGACTTCAAGACATCGTCCCCACGGTATGTAAACGAGGATAACTTTGTCTACAGAGAGATCCTCTTCCAGGTTTGGGCCACACCAGAGGGCGTGTGGCCCTACTACCATAGTCTGTATCAGACTTCGGACACAGCACAGGTGCTGACAGTGGCTAGGGCGATGTGCGGACTTCTCTACGCCATGCCGCGCGAGACCGTTGTCGACTTCCGCTCGTTCCTTCGTGAGGCGGGCACAGGCACTGGCGCTGATCCACGTAGGGGTTGGGACCTAGCATTATCCTTACTTGCTGCAGAGACGCACGCCACCTGCTCTGCACACATCCGTGCCTTTCACTCCCTTCGTGAGGGGCTTGCCAAGCCTGCAGCCGACTACTAGCAACGTGCCATGTGCATTTACATGCGCCTGGGGACCTCAAGAGAAACACAACTGTTGGCGCTCCGCTCGATCATGCTCAAAGTTTGCCTTGAGCACACAGACATCTTCACGAGGTACAGCGACGCCATGCTCGAGCCTTTTTTTAGCCTCACTACAGCTTCTTCCCTGGTTGCACCAGCTCGTCCTCCAGGTGACTTCCGTCGGTGAGGCGGCCATGGCTCATTAGGAGACCTCCATTACTGCAGCTATCGTTGTATCACCACCGATGCCCCTCCTACAGATTCCTTCTCCATCCTCTGTCACGTCCTCCTCCTCCCCTTCCACCCCGATAACACCGACTCAGACACAAGGTGTAGCGGCAGTAGCACAGGGGAAGAAGGGGCGACAGAGGCTTGGCTCGGGCCAGCTGCAGTCGCAACAGCAGCCGTCATCGTGTAGTAGCAGTGGACGCTCCGTTCAGTGCTACAACTATGGAGGCGCCCATCGCTACACCGAGTGCCAGCAGCCCCTCGACTGGGCGCGAATCAAACGCGGGCTCCAGGTTGCGCACACACTATGGTCTACGTCGAGCAGCACATCCTCCGGGTGCGCAGCAACCATGACCGTAGTAGCTCCCGCTTCACCACTGGCGACTAAGGGTGCACACCAATTCTCGAGATCAAGGTTCTAGAACTACAGTTCTCATTATAGAACTGGAATCACGATTCCGGTTCCAAGAATCTGGAACGTCCTAGAATCGAGGTTCCACAACCCGGGTCCGGTGGGAGGGGGGGTAGGGGGGGGCTGAAAGTGACGACGAGTCAATTGAATAAAATGCCTAAGTCTTGCTCGACTCCACATGGTTGTGGAATTGAGCTGGTCTCACTTGTGTCGCACCAAGCTATGATTCAGCCTCGGAATCGAGCCTGAGTCATAGCTTGAGTACTATCGTTTGTGCTGGTGAATAGTGCACTGCTGCGCACTATTTAGTAGCACAAACGCACGAACTATTGCATTTGTGCTGCACGCCGCAGCCCAAACGTGTGTGTGCGTTTGTGTGTTTGTGCATTTGTGCATTCGTGTCAGCAGCATGATTGCGCAAACTCACAAACGCACGAACTTGTGCATCTGTGCAACCACAAATGACGGGGAGGGGGGAGGGAGGATGCTTTGCTGATGTTGGCATGCACTGACATGTTGTGGGTGCTCCTGCTACACCGCGGAGCATCGAGAGATATTCTTGCCATCTCGCTGAAAAAACGCACAGGAGAGACCCGACCCGGACCCCCTTTTTTTTTTTACGGGGGCTTTCACAAACAGCCATCAAAGGATCGCGATTCCCAAGAGAATCGCGATTCTAGAACCAAAATTGTGATTCCGGTTTCAAGGCTAGAACCGGAATGAAAATTCTGGTTCTTTTCTCTGAACCGCGATTCCGAACTGGTGTGCACCCTTACCAGCGACCAGTGGCGACCCACACCCACGTGATCGCACCATTGCTGAGGTTCGACACCTTCTAGCGCTTTGCTTTCAGGGAGGTGCGAGTGTGTTGTCACAGCCGGGTGGTTCACAGACTGTCTATTCGTCTGTTCTTGTGGCTCGAGTTGTGCGGGGGCACAGTCGGCATATGATGACGATTGGCCTGACTGCACGGATTGGATTCATGAGCCTTACTTTTGTGTCCTTTGTCATTCCTCCCCACCTGCTACCCAGCGTCCGTCTTAGGCCAAGCGTTCCATTGCCCGTTGTATAGTGACATCCTCTAGTCCTGATTCCGGTGGCACTTGGATCATCAATTTTGGTGCCACTCATCACATGACCTTTC
This sequence comes from Penium margaritaceum, assembly GCA_023375785.1. Classification (NCBI taxonomy): domain Eukaryota; kingdom Viridiplantae; phylum Streptophyta; class Zygnematophyceae; order Desmidiales; family Peniaceae; genus Penium; species Penium margaritaceum. Next base: position 68,341 of record SZWC01005926.1, read on the forward strand.
GTCGTAGTGATTTTGTTGTTTTCGGCCCTGTTGCATCTATTCGTTCCGTCTTCACACGCTCTGGTCAGTCCTTGCCAATCCAAGGTGTTGGGGTCGTATGTTTTGATGGTCTGTCTGGCCCCCAATATCTTTCCGAGGTGCTGTTTGTGCCTGACCTTGAGGTCAGTTTTCTTTCTATACGTGCTTGCACACTAATGTGATTCTCTGTGAGGCACAGTGCAGAGTCCGCGACTGTGAATGCTATTGACACTCGTATTGATGTTCTTCGTGCCTCTGTTGTGGATGACCTGTATCGCATCTCTTGGACCTTTGCTCCTTGCTCCCCCTCCCCTTCCGCTCATGTTTTTTTCACTGGTGTTCTGTCTCCGGAGCACCAATGATTGCTTCATCGCCACCTGTGTCATGTAAGCTCCGACACTGTGTTGAAGCTCATTCGGACACAGCCCGCCCTCCGTCTTGACGCGGCTTCTTTCGAGAAGCCACCCAAGACCAACTGTCTCTTCTGTGCTCATGGTAAGATGCATCGTTGCCCCTACCCTTGCACCCGTTCACGCGCACTTTGCCCTCTTGAGTTAGTCCATTCGGACCTTCTTGGTCCCCAACCTGTCGAGTCTCTTTCCAATCGGGGTCGATACTTCCTAACCCTGACGGATGACTTCAACGGGATGCGGTGGGTCTACAGCCTGCGCCAGAAGACTGACATCGCTCTCGCGGTTTGCCTCTCGCTAGTGATGGTTGAGCGTCAGTCCCGCCACATGCTGCACACCTTCCGCTCGGATCGCGGCGGCGATTTTCTTGGCGAGATGGACATCTTCTTTGCCAAGCACGGGATTTTTCACCAGGTCTTTGCTCCTGCTACTCCTCATTAGAACGGTGTTTATGAGCGCTGGAATCGCACCATGGAGGATGCGGTTCGGGCTATGCGGTCTGAGTGATGTCTTCCGAAGTCCTTTGCTTTTGAAGGCTTCGCCTACATGACTTGGGTCGGGAACCGCCTCCCGCACGGTCCTCTTCCGGACCACGTTACATCGTATGAGCTCTGTTTTGGCCACCGTGCTGACCTACGCCTTGCTCGCATATGGGGATCCTTCGCTTTTGTGTGGTACACCGAGGACCAGCAGGGGTCCAAGGTCTCATCGTAGGGCCGCTTGTGTGCCATTGTCGGCATTTCCCCATGGTCGAAGGCATGGCCTTCTTGGGACCGTTCTCGTCGTTGCATTGATGAGTCACGCGACGCGCACTTCTTTGAGTCCCTCACCTACCGTGATGTGACTTCGATCACGTCGTTGTCTGCCATACTCGTTCCTAGGTGTGAGGTTTCTTGACGGATAGGGGAGACTGCGCGTGCGAGCACCACTCGCAAGGCTGATGTGTCCTTTTGAGCTCCCTCCACTTCTCCGGCTATTGATAACCCAGTGATCATCACTGTCGATCTAGAGATCTCTCTAGCACCGTCGGCTTCTACCCCTATCACCTCACACCCCACAGGTACCCATAATCCTTTACATGTACATACTCTTGTAATTCTACCTGCGTCCGTCGACACTCCTGCCTCTGTGCGTGGACCTGCCTCAACTGCTCCTACTCTCACACTGAGCCCCGTGTCTCCCACACCCGCATCTTCTTGCACGACATCACCAGCTCCCTTGCCTCATTCCTCCCCAGCTACGAGTGTGCCCATTCCTGTGCCTGAGGTGTGCCCCTCAAGCCCGGGTTAGTCCCGTGAGCCTGGCGGTCGTCTTCGACCATTCGACTCCGGAGCTAAGCGAGTGTCTGTTCACGCACCTAGGCGCTCCGCTCTCAGTATCGCGAGTGTTGATTCTGGCACTAGGCCTGAGTGTCCACACTAAGCACACAAAGGTACATCAAGCGTGTCCTGTAGGGCACGACATCGTCACTTGCGAGTTTCCACATCACTTGTGATGCAGCAGCCGATCTTGTGGTCCTCAGACCTAGCACTAAGGCGTGCGCTCTTGCAATGCAGAGCTCTCCCTCTATGGCGCCTGACCCAGGCACACTGAGGGAATCTCTCTTGTCACAGCATGCTGACGCTTGGTGTGCTACATCCGAGGATGAGCTTCGTGCCATCCGAGAGCACGGAGTTTACGAGCTAGTCGACCTTCCACCTGGGAGAAAGGCTATTCATTTCAAGGTCTTTCGGTAAAAAGTGAAGCCACATGGCTCACTAGAACGCCACAAGGCTCGCTTGGTTGTCAAGGGGTACTCTCAAATTCAGGGCATCAATTACACTGACACCTTTTCCCCTATCGGCCGCATGACCTCAGCTCGAGCTCTGTTTGGTGTAGTGGCTCAACATGACTTGGAACTGCACCAGATGGATGTGAACAATGCTTTCCTCCATGGCTCTCTGCATGAGGAGATTTAATTGGCTCAGCCACCCGGTTTTGAGGATGGTGACAAGGTCTAGCGCTTGCGCAAGTCCCTGTACGGCCTCAAGCAGTCTCCTCGGTATTGGAACCAGGAGATCACTGGCACCCTGACTCGTACGAGATATGTACATAGCAAGGCAGATCCTTGTCTCTTCATCTGACGAACGCTTAAGCGATTCACTGCCATCCTAATCTATGTCGACAACCTTCTTATCGCGTCTCCTTCATATGAGGCCAACGTTGTCCTCCAAACTGCCTACAGGATGAAGGACCTTGGTCCTGCAGCGGTGTTTCTTGGCATGGAGATCAAGCGAGACCGCAGACGTCATACTCTACTACTACATCAGGCCCGATACGCACGTGCTGTGGTGGAGCGCTTCAGCGACCTCCTCGGCGCAGTGCCCACGGCTTCCACACCTACTCACACCTGATGAGCAGGATGCCCTGAAGGTGGACAATCCCACACATTTGGGGGAAACAATGGATGTGACCTTGTACCTCCGTCTCATCGGATCTTTGATGTACCTGTCCACTACCACACGTCCTGACATCGCATTTGCCTTCAAACTCCTTGCCCAGTTTTTGCAGGCTCCACACGGTAGAGTCCTTCACGCGCCTGTGCGAGTGGTGCAATACGTTATCTCCAAACTGTACCTCACACTCTGGTTTCGCCGGAAGTGTTTGGTGGTCCTTGACGGCTACACCGGCAGCGAGTGGGCCTAGAGCCCACATGTACGCAGTCGCACTGGTTACATGTTTGTGTGCGGTGGGACCATTGTGTCCTGGCGCAGCAGGAAGCAGGGCTGCATTGCACGTAGCTCATCAAAGGCAGAGTACGTTGCTCAGGGTGCAAGGGCTATGTGGCTACAACGCCTGTTCCTTGAGCTTGGCCAATCAGTACCCGCCATTGTGCTACGTTGCAACAACCAAAGTGCTCTTGCCATTGCAAAGAACTCAGGTGTCTTTCATGCTAGCATGCAACACATTGCGGTTGGGCATCACTTTGTGCGTGATCGGGTGGAGCGACACGTGATCTTCGTCATTTGGGTTGGCACTTACATGCAGCGTGCTGACTTCTTGACAAAGGCATTAGCACCGGAAACGTTCATGGTGGCCATTCGTTCCGTTGGACTTCATCCCTTGCCTGAGAGTGGTTGAGTGTGAGGTGTTTCTCTGTCCTTGTCACATTTGTCATTGCACTCGTTGTAGTACTCGACTCAGTGCTGCACGTGTACGCACATGGTTACCATCGGGTCATGGAGGAATATTGTAATATGTGACGTTCCTGTCAACTTGTACAGTTTACTGTGACCACTCGGCCGTGTCCATACAAGTACAGATCCCTGATGCAGACCCTCGTGGTACTGGTGCGTCATCTGGTGGCTGAATACTAGCTTGGAGCTGACCGACGACCGTTCCAGAGCTTTGGACGTTACCCGGGACCTCCTGCGGTTTTTCTACAGCACGCAAGAGTTTATCGGTGAACTGCCCGTGAGTCCAATTTGCATGTTTTTGGATTATGTGTCCACTGTTTGATGCCGGATGCATGCACATGACCAGTTGTAGCGTCCGGCTTTTGATCATGCACGTCTACGTTCAGACGGCGTAGTGTTCTTACATGTTTGCGCATAGTTACGACCAAAACAATGGTTTTGGGCCAGTTTTAGGACAGATCTTGCACTACCGTGTGCGACACCCATCGCGCCGCGGCAGGTACTTATGCCATGGACCTGTTATTTGTCATTTCTCTCTGCAAATTCTATTGACGCATTCTGACACTTTGCCTCGTGTCTCCTAGCCAGACCCTTGCCGTTGTGTGCACGACTTGTGACTGTCGTCACCGTCTGACCAGGCATTGACGCCTAGTCGGCGGCTGTGTTTCTTGGAAGCATCCACGCATCTTCTCAGGCATGAGTACCTGCCGCGGTGCACTGCAGATGTCGCATGCGAAAGCACAAAATCTGTCCGAAAACCGGCCTTAAACCACTGGTTTGGCCGTAACTCAGCGCACACATGTCAGAACGCTACGCCATCTAAACCTAGACATGTAGAATCACAAGCCGAACGCTACAACTGGTCACACGCATGCATCCGGCATCAAACGGTGGACACGCAATGCAAACACATGCAAATTGAGCCCACGGCCAGTCCACCGATAAACTCCTACGAGCTGCAACAAAAACTGCAAAAGGTCCCAAGCAGCATCCACAGCTCTGGAACAGTCGTCGGTCAGCTCCAAGCTGGTAGTCCGCCACGAGGGGACGCACTGGTACCACAAGGGTCCGCATCAGGGATGTGCACAAGTATGGACATGGCCGAGTGGTCACAGCAAACTGTACAGGTTGACAGGAACATTACAAATCACAACACTCCCCCATGATCCGATGGTACGCATGTCCATACATGTGTAGCACTAAAACGAGTACAACTATAAGTGCAAAACCGGTCGTGACACAGACACAGACACACCCCACACTCAACCACTCTCAGGCAAGGGGCAAAGCCCAACAGAATGAATGGCTACAAAAAACTTCCCCCGTGCTAGTGCCTTCGTCAAGAAGTCAGCACGCTGCACATCAGTGCCAACTCATATGACGGAGATCACGTGTGGCTCCACCAAATCACGTACAAAGTGATACTCAACTATAATGTGCTTCATGCAAGGGTGAAAGACATCGGAGTTCTCCGCAATGGCAAGAGCACTCTGGTTATCACAACGAAGCACAATGGCAGGTACTGACTGACACAACTCAAGGAACAAACAGTGCAGCCATATTGCCTCAGCGGCCCCTTCACCCAGTGCAACATACCCTACTGCCTAGTGAATTTGTTCATTGAGCAGTTTTGGATTTGGTAACTTTTAAACTCATCACCGGGTTTATTATTCTTGGTTTTCTTTAGATTCGTTGAAACATTGATGGTCACACTTAAAACTCGGCGACGGGTCGGGCTCATTTTCTCGATTCGGCGAATGGAGCTCATCGCAAGTGAAATATGGCCTGACAGATTGCGCAAATGGACATGCGATCTGTCAGGACAGCTTACAACGCACACGTGGGCTATCCACGTGGTCCATCTGGACCACGTGGACAGCCCACCGTGAGAGCTGGACATGTTTCAACGACTTGAATCTTTGAACCATGCTTCGCAGATTGGCAGGCCCGATGCCGACGTGCAAACCCGTCCCCTCGTGAAAAGTTGTGGTCGCATGTACGTTCAGCCCTGTGGACCTGCAAGATACGGATGCGAGGTAGCCCAGTAAGGAACTTTACAAGTGTCACATTGAATTCGATTGTTCTCAGGAATTGTTTTTGTGCCTGTTCGAAATTGTTGAAACATTGAATTGGGCAAGATTCGACTAGTTCAAAGATATTTAATATCGAATTCACCAGGCAGTAGGGTACTCTGCCTCTTATGAGCTACGTGCAATGTAGCCCTGCTTCCCACTATGCTAGGACACAGCGATACCACGGAGCAGGAACACGTAATCGGTGCGACTGTGTCCGTCTAGACTCCTGTCCCAGTCACTGTCGATGTAGCCGTCATGGACCACCAAACTCTGTCGGCGAAAGCAGAGTGTGAGGTACGGTGTGGAGACCACGTACCGCACCACTCGCACAGGGGCATCAAGGGCTGTAGCAGGTGGAGCCTGCAAAAACTGTGTAAGGGAGGTTGACATCGAAGGTAATGTCAAGACGTGTGGTAGTGGCCAGGTACATCAGAGATCCGGTAAGACGGAGGTACAAGGTCACATCCACTGTCTCCTACAACTATGTGGGATCATCCACCTTCAAGGCATCCTGCCCATCAGGTGTAAGAGGTGTGGAGGCCGTGGCCACTGTGCCAAGGAGGTCACTAAAGCGCTCCACCACAACACGTGCGTATCGAGCCTGATGCAGTAGTAGTGTCTGATGTCTACGGTCTTGCACGATCTCCATGCCAAGAAACACCATTGTAGGACCAAGGTCCTTCATCTTATAGGCAGTCTGGAGGACCTCCTTGGCCTCTTTCATGGCCTCCATGGAAGGGGACATGATGAGAATTTCGTTGACATAGACCAGGATGGGCATGAACCGCTCAGGCGTCCGTTGGATATAGAGAGAGGGATCTGCCTTGCTCTGTACATATCCCGCACGAGTCAGGGTACCAGTGATCTCTTGGTTCCAGCACCAAGTAGACTGCTTGAGACCGTACAAGGACTTGCGCAAGCGCCAGACCTAGTCACTATCCTCAAAGCTAGGTGGCTGAGCCATGTAAATCTCGTGATCCAGAGAGCCTAAGAGGAACGCATTGTTCACGTCCATCTAGTGCAATTCCGAGTCATGCTGAGCCACTAAAGCGGATAGAGCGCAAGCTGAGGCCATGCGGCTGATAGGGGCAAAGGTGTGAGTGTAATCGATGCCCTTGATTTGAGAGTACCCCTTGATGACCAAGCAAGCCTTGTGGCATTCCACTGAGCCATTCTGCTTCACTTCCTTGCAAAAGACCCACTTCACTTGAATAGCCTTCCTCCCAGGTGGAAGATCGACTAGCTCGTAAACTGCGTGATCTCAAATGGTGCAAAGCTCATCCTCGCAGGCAACACGCTAGGCGTCAGCATCCTGTGATGAGAGAGCTTCCCTCAGTGTGCACGGGTCAGGCGCCATAGAGGAGAGCTCTTAATGGCAAGGGCACACGCCTCACATCTAGGTCTGACAACCACAAGGTCAGCTGCTGCATCACAAGCGATGTGAAAATCATGAGTGACGAGATGGTGCCCTACTGGCCACGCTTGATGTACCTCTGTGACCTCAATGCGGACACTCAGGCCTAGGGCCTTTGTGCCCGGATCACCACTCGCGATGATGCGAGTCGAGAGCCTGGTTATGGGACCAGACGCTCGCTGGACTCCGGAGTCCAATGGTCAAGACGACCGCCGAGCTCACGTGAGTAACCTAGGCTCGAGGGGAGCACCTCAGGCTCACAGATAGGCATGACCACAGCTGGTGAGGGTTGAGGCAAAGGAGTTGGTGATGTCGTGCAAGGAGATGCGTGTGTGGAAGACACAACACTACATGAGGCAGGTGAGGCAAGACCACGCACGGAGGAAGGAGTACTGGTGGAAACAGGTACAGGATCAAGGGTACCTAAGGGGTGCGAGGGAAAAGGGGTAAAATTGGGTTTTGCTGGAGAGGTCTCTAGGCCGATAGCGATGATCTCTAGGTCATCAAGGGCCGGAGATTGAGAAGTGGAGGAAGCTCGAACGGACACATCAGTTGGGCTACAGGTGCTCGCACGCTCTGACTCCCCCATCCTTCAAGAAGCATCACACGTGAGAACGGGCGTGACGGACAGTGACGTGATCAATGCCAGATCACACTAGTTGAGAGACTAAATAAAGAGTGTGTCGCGAGACTCAACGATGCGACGACAAGCAGGGTCCCAAAACTGCCAGGCCTTCGACCGCGGGGAGATGCCCACAAAGGCACACAAGTGACCCCTCGGTGAGACCTTGGACCCCAGCTGGTCCTCGGTGTACCACACATAAACCAAAGAACCCCAGACACGAGCAAGGCATTGATCAGCACGGCAGCCAAACCAAAGCTCGTACGGTGTGACGTGGTCCGAAAGGGGACCGTGCGGAAGGCAGTTCCAGACCAAGGTCATGTATGCAAATCCTTCAAAGGCAAAGGACTCCAGGAGACCGCACTCAGACCACATAGAGCAAACCGCATCCTCCATGGTGCGGTTCCAGCATTCAGAGACACCGTTGTGCTGAGGAGTAGTAGGACCAGAGACCTGCTGGAAAACCCCGTGCTCGACAAATAAACTGTCCATCTCGCCAAGAAACTTGCCGGCGCAATCCGAGTGGAAGGCATGCAACGTGTGGCATGACTGACGCTCAGCCATCACTAACCAGAGACAAACCGCAAGAGCGACATCACTCTTCTGGCGCACGCTGTAGACCTATCGCATCCGGGTGAAGTCATCAGTCAGGGTCAGGACGTATCGACCCCGATCGGACAAAGACTCGACAGGGAGCGGACCGAGAAGGTCCAAATGGACTAACTCCAGAGGGCGCACTGTGCGAGAACGAGAATCAAGGTAGGTGTAACGATGAATCTTACCCTTAGCACAGAAAAGACAGTCGATCTTGGGCGGCTTCTTGAAGGAGGCCGCGTCAAGACTGAGTGCGAGCTGTGTCCAAATGAGCTTTGACACAGTGTTGGAGCCCACGTGACACAAACGAGAATGAAGAAATCACTGGTGCTCACCAGATAAAACGCCAGTGACAAAAACATGAGCAGGAGGAGAGGGGGTGCAAGAAGGAGGAGAAATCCGAGACATGCGGTACAAGACATCCACAACAAAGGAACGAAGAAAAATGCTACGGGTTTCAATAGCAGTCACCACTGCGGAGTCTACAGTGTGCTCTACAGAGAGTCCCATCAATGTGTAGGCACATACAATAAGAAAACTGAGCTCAAGGTCGGGCACAACAAGCACCTCAAAAAGATAAAGGGCGTCATACCAACCATGGAAACACACAACCCCAACACCTTGGACCGGCAAGTACTGGCCAGAGCCTGTACGGACGGAACGAACAGATGCAATTGGACCGAGAACAACGAAGTCACTATGCCATCAGGTCATGTGATGAGTGGCACCAGAATTGATGATCCAAGTGCCAACGGGATCACAACTAGAAGACGTCACTGTACAACGGGAGATGGAACTCTCGGCCTCAGATGGGCGCTGGGCAACAAGTAAGGAGGAACGATGAAGGGTACAAAGGTGGAACTTCTGAATCCATTCAGTACTGCCAGGCCCATTGTCATCACATGCTAGCTGTGCCCCCCCACACTAGTCATCACGAGCAACAAGGACAGACGAACGAACAGTCCATGGACCACTCAGTTGTGACAACACACTCGCACCTCCCTAAAAGTGAAGCGCCACAAGGTGACAGAGCTCGGCAATGGTGCCGTGATGTCAAACTGGTCCGATTACATAACCGTGAGTGTTTCTCGAGGAGTTGAAAAGCTAGAAACTTTTGACATTTCAGACCAAACTTCAGCTATGGCAAGTGCTTATATCAGGAAGGGTTTGCTGACATCACCACGGATCTGATGACATCAGCAAGAAGAATGATGACGTCGAGACAGTCCTTTTTTTTACAACCCTCATGGTTATTGCCTTGTTGCGCGGGAGGGGGGGAGGACGGCTGCTCCGTAGCAGCCGCAAAGAAGCTACACCGAAGCTCCGTAGCAGTTTCAGCTCAACTGCTGATGTTGCTACATTGGCGCCTGCAACAGCAGCCGCACAGCTGTGTGTGTAGTTGTGGCAGCAGCTACGCGCTGCTGCTGCTATTGCTCCACACTACGGCTGCTCCGCACTACTGCCGCCATACGCTGCTGCTACGCTGTTGCTCTACTACACTGCTGCTGCTGCTACTGATGTATGCTACTGCTCTTGTTGCTCAATGTTGTTGCTGATGCTACTCAATGCTGCTGCTACTACTACGTCCTGCTGCTGCCCACCGCTACTACCGCCGCCGCTGTGTAACGCTGCTGTGAGCTGCTCCTACTATGCACTGCTGCTACTGCACACTGTTGCTGCCGCACACTACTGTTGCCGCTGCCTGCAACCGCCTGCTGCGGTAGCGGCCTGCTGCCGTCGCTGCTAGTACCAATTGCAGCAGCTGCTAGCGGCTGCCGCCTGATACAGCTGTCGCCTGCTTTTGCTAGTGGCTGCTTCTGATGCACTCTCACGTGCTGGAGGTGGGTGACGTCGACGGCCGTCGGCTGTCGTCGATAGGTCCCTGTGGATCGGCTGCAGCAGTGACGCTCACTGCTGCTGCTCTACTATGTCTCTGCTGCGCAGCTCGGCGAGAACTGTCTCACCGCTCTCATACCATGAGAAGATGTGTGGAAGCTTCCTAGCAACACAGCCACTGACTAGCTTCGGTGCTTGATCAGACAATGCCGACAGTCACAAGTCGTACACAGAACGGCAAGGGTATGGCTAGGAGACACAAGGCAAAGTGTCATAATGCTTCTATAGCATTTGCAGAGACAAATGACAAAGGACAGGTCCATGGCATAAGTACCTGCCACGGCAAACAGCGGGTGTCGCACGCGGCAGCACAAGATCTGTCCTAAAACCAGCCCAAAACCATTATCTTGGTCGTAACTCAGCGGACACATGTCAGAACGCTATGCCATGTGAACCTAGATGTGCAGAATCACAAGCTAGATGCTACGACTGGTCACATGCATGCATCCGGCATCAAACAGTGGACACGCAATGCAAAAACATGCAAATCGGGCCTAGGCCAGTCCACCGATAAACTCCTACGTGCTGCAAAAAAAACTGCACAAGGTCCTGGGCAGCATCCAGAGCTCTGGAACGGTCGTCGGTCAGCTCCAAGCTGGTAGTCCGCCACGAGGCGACGCACCGGTACCACCAGGGTCTGTATGAGGGATCTGCACGGGTATGGACACGGCCGACTGGTCATAGTACAGGTCGACAGGAACGTCACAAATCACAACACGCAGGACAGATTTCGCGGTGAAACCTCCCTTCGAGCTTGGGATGACCCTGCCAAACCTCCCATTTCAACACAGGGGTTTGTCGAGGGTTTGGGGGGGTTCATAGGATGCCACGCACGCTGTGATAGAAGAAAGGGCATCTGCCATGCCCCGCGGGAGCATGGCCCGGTAGATGCCCGGGCAAGTAAAAAAAGAAAACCCAAACCTCCCAGTGTAACTAAGGGGGTTTGTCAAATGATGGGGGAGAGGGGGGGGGGGGGGGGGGGGGGGGG